>VZTZ01010393.1:889588-939391 GCA_013400955.1 Drymodes brunneopygia | reverse complement strand
AAGGATGGGAAGGAGGTGGAAGGATGGGAGATAAAGGGATGGGAGGAAGATGGAGGAATGGGGGGGAAAATGGAGAGGTGGGGAGAGATGGAGGGGTGGAAGACGGAGGGATGGGAAGGTGGAAGGCTGAAGTCAGAGGGAGACAGCGAGATGGAAGATTGAGAGATGGGAGGGAGGTGGAAGGATGAAAGATGGAGAGACAGGAGACATGGAAGATGAAGGCATGAGAGACAGAGGTGGAGAGACTGGAGGCAGAAGGATGGAAGGATGGGGAAAATGGAGGAGAAATGGAGAGGTGGAGGGATGGGAAGATGGAGGGATGGAACACTGAAATCAGAGGGAAACAGCAGGATGGAAGATAGAGGGATGGGGGGAAGATGGGAGGATAAACGATGGATAAACAGGAGAGATGGAAGATGAAGACATGAGAGGGAGATGAAGGAGTGGAGGAGATGGAGACACTAGAGATAGAGGGATGGAAAGAAGGCAGGTAGATGGAGGGAAGGGCTTTTTGGAAGACAGGGAAAATGATGGAAGTGCTGGCCTAGGGGGACTTGGGCTCCCTGTGGCAGCCTGGGAGTGAGGGGACAGGGCTGGGACTGGAGGGGGCCACCAAATCCCACGTGCCTTGCTCTGCCCCCAGTGGTGCAGAAGGGCTGTGCTCCCACAGGGGCTGCGAGGAGAGGGGATCCCCGCAGGGCACAGACACCACCCTGGGCAGACCCTGAGGGCACTGCCCCGCATCTCTGCCTCCCTGGGAACACATCAGCCCAGGAGCAAGGGGCAAAGCAAGGGACAAACTGAGCCAAAGAGATTTCTGCACCTGCAACACGTATGGGGGCTCTTCAAGAATTTGTGATTTATCAACATCATCTCATTTAATGGGAAAGGGGGTTCAAGCCCTAGGAGGACAAGGAAACCATAAGTAATCTCTTCAGTAATATAATGGTATTTTCTTTGCACGAAAAAAATATGTAGTGGTCAGAATATTTATATCTGTGTCAGCTGTGCATTTCCAAGGCCAATCCAAAATTTTCTGTGTCTCAAAGCCAAATATAGGTCAGAAGAAAGCTAATTTTGAATAAAGCTATGAAATAATCCAGACCAGTTTTATGGCCCAGACCATCATTCCAGCGAATTTAACAGCTAAATTAGGTACCCTTATGAAAATACTCTTACCTTCCCAGACTAATGGTTAAAAACTTACTCATCATGGGGATAAAAATGTTCCAAACTTCTCATTAGTGCTTAAAGGGAGGCCTTCTTTAATTAATATTATGGCTCATTGGTATTTTGTTAGAAATATGATAGTCAAGCTATCTTTTGTTTTTATGAAGCATTCCTTGCACAACATAAAATGCACTGAATGCCAGGAAAAATAAAAAGAAACTTCCAAGGAGAAGGCTCTAAGAGGATTTAAAGAGACTACCCCAGCCTTGTTTTGGGACAGGGGTAGAAGCTTTACCACAGGTCTGGATGGGCTGGAGATGGACAGCAAGTGTGATAACGTGGAGAAGGGACAGATTTATAAATTCCTGATTCTTCCTATCCATATTTTAGTGCTTTGCCCTTTTTTTTATACAAGGGCTGAGGCAGCCTGGGAACTGCCCTCAGCAGGGCAATGACTGAGTTTAGTAATGGAGATGGGGATGGAGTAAATCCTGGTCACCTCTGCCAGGTGAGCATGGGATGGGCCTCTCCTGTCTCCTTTCCTTCTCCAATAAAAAGAATTTTGGTTTCCACCCCTTTCCCCAGGCAGGAAGAAGGGAACTGGGCAGTGCCCTGTTCTGCACTGAAATAGATCCTGACAGCCCATCAGCCTATAAATAGTGCAGGACCTGAGTAGGAGAGAGGGCTGTCAGACCTGGCTAATCCCGGCTCCCTTAAGCCACTTTACCCCCAGCCTCGAGAGGCTTAAAGCCACAGCTGAGTGCCCAGGTTTGGCTGGCACCCGGGGCAAAGGGCTTCACTCAACACCTGGGGTCCCGGGGGACCATCAAGCTCAACTGCCACGCCTGAGTGGAAGAATTTTCCCTCACCAAAAAAAAAAAATGGTGTCAATTTGCCCTTAAATGTAGAGCCGTATAAAGTAACAGAGACTCCGAGGGAGGCTGAAGTTTAGCACCTCATCTCCCTCCATCTGGCGTCACATCCACAGCCCAGCTGAAACAATTCCCCTACACCAGATCTCGGCTTGATTCACCCTCCCCATAAACCATCACCGAATGATTTAGGGTGACTCAGTAAAACAGAAACCCCCCCCTTCTCCCAGAAGGGATGGGCAGGCTGCACACAACCATGGCAGAGACCTCTCACTCCTTTCATCATCATCCCCTCCACCCCACCCAGCCCCACAGCTCCTGAGTTGAGGTTTGATGCTTTCAACTGTGCTAAAATTTCTATTGGCCCAGACATAACAACTGGAATTTATTTTTTTTGTTCCCCAAGAGGCCCTCACAGTGTGGCTGGGAGAGGGAATAATCTGCAGTGCTGGTAATTTGTATGGATCTGGGATGTGAACACCCCAGGCTGCCTGCCTGGATTTGCCTGGCTCTGGGGGTGTTTCTGCCCGTGAGTGTTCAGCTCACTGAGCACTTGTGTGTTTGTTGTTATAAAATGCACCAGGTCTCCTCTGAAGGAGGGGGTTTGGGCAGGGCAGATGGCAGCCACGAGGAATGCCAGCCTGGATGTTGCTCCAGAAGCTCTGGTCTCACAAGGGAAAAGTTGGGGCTGGACAGAGCCTGGACAGGCTGTATATGTCTATTTTCTTTCTATGCAAAGAAATAGAGATGCAGTCCTTGAAAAGAAGAAGTGCAGCCTGGCCTCATGCAAGAGCCATCAGAAAAGCAGATCCAAGGGGGGTAGGGCAGTGTTTGTCCTCCAAAGGGCAGTTTGTGGACAGAGTGGAGGCTTTTGGATTTCCTTCTTCCCTGGTCAGGCTTCCAGCTCCTTCCACACCAGATCTGGAGGCTTTGCAGAGGCTTTGCACCCTGATATTTCAGCACTTACCATCTGCTGGGAGTGGACAAGCTCAAAACACCAAGGCACTGAGCATCCTCTGCTCCTGTACACATCGTGCATCCCATGGCCATCCTGACTGCTGGTGCACACCCAACAGGCATTCCCAGTGCACTAAACCCCAGATTAACTGGTGTTAAAACAGGATGGGATTCCCTGCTGTACATCCCAGGGGTCTCTAGGGCATCTTTACCTGGGGCTGACTTTGAGGTCACACTTTCCAGGTCCCTGTGTTTATGTGCCATGACCCTCCCAGTGTGTTTGCCTGGCAACACTCCCAGCCCAAGGCACCAAACAGGAAGAGAGCATAGGATTATGGAATCCCAGACTGGTTTGGGTTGGAAGGGATCTTAAATATCATCTAATTCCAATCCCACTGCAATAGGCAAGGACACTTTCCACCAGACCAGTTTTTTCAAAGCCTCATCAAACTGGCCTTGAAAACTTCCAGGGATGGAGCAGATTTCATGGACTTTTAACATGAGCAGGTTTTTCAGCTCATTTCCATGTTGTAGACCTGGAGAGGAGAGATAAAGACAGGATTTATGGAACAGGAAGGCAGGGGAAGGAGGAGAAAGGGAGTATTTCAGGGTCCTGCACTCAGTGCATGCTGCTGATACCTTTAAATTGGACCCAGAGATTTAAAAATAAACTTTGGAAGTGATAACAAGACGTCCAAGCCCTCCAGCCACTTGGCCAGCTGGGGACAGAGTCTGGTGTCATTCCTGATGGGAGAGCAGAGTACCTGGTGCAGGTGGGCTGCTCCTTAGGGCCCACCATGGTGCTCACACAGTGACCTGCCCCATGGGGTTTAGTCACAGCCATTGGGGGTCCAGGCTGGATGGAGGGACAATGCTAAAAGGCTTTGGAAAGTGTCCCCATTCACCCTGCGTGTCAGTGGTAGCACACAGCTCCAGGGGATGCTCCTCCAGGAACCCCTTTTCCACCCAACATCTGAGTTATGGGGTCGAGGCTGTGGAGGATAAAACTGCTCAGCCTGAGCCCCTGTCCATCTGGGAAGCAGCCAGGATGAACATTTCCATGCCCTGAAATATCTGTTGGCACCAGGGAAGGAGGCAAACGCCATTTCAGCCACATCTCATCGGGGACACTGTGACATTTCTGGCGCCTGGATTCAGCATCTGTGGGGGCTGCTGATCCCTTAAATCTCCTCGTGAGCTGAGGAGGGGGCAGAGCCCAATCTAGGTCAAGCCCAAATGAGATAAGGCACCTCTTCCCTGTGGTTTAGTGCTGCTTGCAGGATGCTGCCTTGCCCCTGGACCGTGCTGGGTTTTCAGCAAAGGTGTCTGGTGCTGTGTCAAGCTACAGCAGATTGATGTGTTTGTTTTGGCAGCTGTGCACATCTCCCAGTTAGGAAAAGCCTGATTTATCCCAGGGATGGCTTTTCCTTTCAAACCACAGCCACTGAGTGAAAAGAGCCCTGGCTGCCCACATCTTCTGATGGCTTTAGTGGAAATGCTAAAGGAGATACCTGGATAACAGCATAAGCTTTGGATGCATCCAGAGGGTGAACAGAGGATCAGCAAACTTAATGAGAAAATTTGTTGCTGAACCAACCCCCATCAAAGCCCTAGGATTTATATTGGTGAATAATTTGTTTTCACATGGTGGTGGTGACTGGTAATGGCATCTCCCCTGAACCCACAAAGGAGTTGTTGGTCTAGAAGTTTCCTGCAGACATGGATCCTGCTCAGTGGTGCTGCTGGTTCCTGCAAGATGATTTTCCAGTTTTTAGAAAGGAACAGATGGACCAAAAGTCAGGAATTTGTGGAACCAAGTTCACCACAAGCCTCTGGATTACAGGAAGCAACTGTCATCTCTCATCACTGGCTTTTCCAAATTGGAGACACCCCTTCTGCACAGGCAAATCAGTTTGTGACTCTCCATCTCTCTCCACAATGTGAGTATTTTCAGATCAGACTCAGAATTCTGGGGGTTCTGATGCCAATTCCCTGTGCCCTTTGGGAAATCAGACTGCAGGTGAGGACAGCAGAGCTGCTCCCATCACCATGGGGACAGTGCTCCGTGCCCTGATATGACTTTGGTTTATTCTCCTGCCAAGGTGGCACTTGGGTCAGTGCTGCACATGTCCCAGAAAGGCAGAGCACGATTTCCAGGTGACAGGTAAAATATGCTGCTCAAGCACTGTGCTTAAGGAAAGTCTTTCCGTGCATTTCCAGGACATTCCTTTTTCCAGTTTAAACCCGTGCAGGCAGGGGATGATGCCCAGGCATTTCTGTCAGGCCACAGCCTGAGAATGGGCTTGGTGTCACAGCTGCTCTGGCTCTGACCTTTGTCAGAGCAGGTGAGAGGAGGGGATGGCCCTGATGTGGCATCTGGGGTGAATATTTTGGGTGTTTATTATCCATAGGTGGCAGCAGCTGCCCACGCCGGGCGGGCGCTGCCCTGATCCCAAACCTGGCAATGAGTAACAGGACCGGGAAAAGCCGGAGGAGGAGCGAGAGAGGGAGGAGGGGCAAAGAAGGACAAGCCTGGACACGGGTCCTGTCTGCTCCTTCCTCTGCAGCGAGAGGTCCTCAACAGAGGGAGAATGAGGGGAAAGCCTCCGTGGGGCAGGATCAGGTTTTGTGGCACTGCAGAGAGCTCCAGTCTGTGTTGCTGCACAGGGTGCCCAGAGAAGCTGTGGCTGCCCCATCCCTGGAATTGTTCAAGGCCAGGTTGGACAGGGCTTGGAGCACTCTGGATTAGTGGAAGGTGTCCCTGCTCATGGCAGGGAGTTGGAATGAGATGAGCTTTAAGGTCCCTTCCAACCCAAACCATTCTGGGATTCTGCTGCTGTGCCAGGACTAAGTGCTGCCTTAGGAAGGAACTTGCTGCATACTCTGGTGAGGAAGGGGCTGGTGGGCAACCTTTTATTGACCAAATCCCTGAAGCCAGTGGGGTGTCACATCCCTGGAAGGAGTCTGGTAGCAGCATGATGCCGTTGGGGTACCCCAAACACCCTCTGATGCTGGCCCATGAGTGCTGGTGGAGTCCAGAGGCAGCAGCTCCTTCAGCTCTGCAGCTCTTTTTCCAGTTTCCAGAAATTTCTGCCAAGTTCAAAATGACACAAAAGGCTCTTTCCCAACGGCCCACACAAATGGCAGATAACAAAAGCCTGTTGCCAGAAGCTAAAAGCCAGAAACAAAAAAAAAAAAAAAAAAAAAAAGGAAAACACAGAAACCTTGCTGAAAAGCAAACAGGAGAGGGTTGCAGTCCACTCAGAGGCTCTAATGAGAGAAAAACCAGAGAGAAAAATCCATCCAAATCTTATCATCTGCTCACTTTAAAACTACCACTTCTTGATCCATATAAATGAAATGTATCTTCCTCTTTCCAGCACGCAGAGAACAGGCTTTGTCCTGGGAATCCAGCCTGGCTGCTCCATCAATTTCCCCGACTGCTCTGTCCTACCCATGCTGCTCCTGCTGCATCATTAAGGCAAAATGGAATTGATTTTGAGAGGAAAAGCAGAACAAGGCACAGTTTGCTGGAGACTGATCCCCCTGAGGTAGCAAAGCCCCAGTTCACCTCTCATGGTTGTGGGTGCAGCATCACACCCCCAGTGTTATCTGCTTAAGGAGGTGATCCTTTAAAAGCAGCCCCAAATGTGAGTGTAAGTGGTGTCAAAGGGACTGGGGCAGGTTTGTTCATTTCTTCTCTGTCATTAATTAAAGCAATTAGCCTGCTCAGGCTCGGTGGGGTACACAGCCATCCTGTACCTGCTGGGGAGACTATAATCCATTATAGAATATAATCTTTATATCAGTACACTCTAATTGCTCTGTACATTATTAGGGGGATGAAGGATGCAGGAACACATCTCTAGGGAGCTGAGGAGGAGCCAGAGAGATGACACAGGCTACACTAAAACAGAAGTGACTTTTCATGTCTGCAGCACTGGATTTTTGGCCTTCTGTCATTCCCTTCTGGATCATAAAAATCCCCTAAGCCTGTGCCCTGGAGCTCTCCATGCTGTGCAGCCAGGCAGGGCTGGGAGCACCTGGGCTGGGAGTGTCAGAACCCCAAAATCAAACCAATGATCAAACCCAGTCATGCAGCACAAAAGCAAAGCCTTATGCTGGGCAAAACAACCACGTGGGTGCTGAAACTGCCTGTTGGAATTTGTGTATTCAAAGTCCATCACAACCTTTAGCCAAATCCTTCCCTGGATAGGGCTGAGTCAGTATTTTCAATGGGGAAACTGAGGCAGGGCTGGAGGAACTCAGTCCTGAGCTGGACCACACATATGCTTGTGTTGGCCCTTAAACCTCTGGGGTAAATTTGGGAAATAATCAATTTATTTACACACTTGTGGTGCCAAGGCTTTCCCTGAAAGCTATCCTTGCTGCTTTCCTGGGAAGGTGCATACAGTGTCCATGGCAGTGGCCATGGCAGTGGTCAGTGTGGCCTTCCTGTGGGTCAGCTGGGGACATGGCTCACATGGAGTGTCCCCATGCTGGGGTGGTCACACCCCACTGAGAAACACATCCCTGAGGGCAGCTCGGCCCTTTTCCTGCCCCATGAGCTGTGCAGGTGATTGATGTCCTGGAGGGCTGCCTCCCCTGGCACTGGTTCCTCATCCTGGTGATTAAAGAGTAACTCCAGGTTAATAAGAAAAAGCACAGACTGGGGAGGAATGAACTTCATTCCATGGGAAGTTTGTGCCAGAACCACCCCAGGCTGGGATCTGGGCTCCCTCCTGCCTCCAATCCCTAAAATAGTTAAAGCATCACCCCCCAAAAATGCTCTTTCCTACAGCTGCACCCAAACTGCAAGGTTTTACTGCAGACCCTCAGCATGCTGGGCTGCAAAGCTTCTCTCTGGAATGTTACTGAATTTTAGGAGAGAAAAAATAAGTAACATTTTAGGTATACCAGGTACCAAACTGCCTTTGTGGAGATACCTCAAACCTCTGGCATCTCTCTGAGTATTTTGTTCTCAACCCCATTTCCATTCCAAACAGAAAGAAATTTTCTGTGAAGTTTCTGTTCCTCTCACACAGATCTGCTTCCTCGTACACACATCCATTGCCTTGGCTCTCCCAGATTCACATCCCACAAAACCAGTGGTTCATGGAGCAGCACCTGCACAGGATGCCACCCTGGTACCCAAACACGGAGGGGCTGGACTGTGGTGTGGGTTGTACTTTGCCCTTGCAGCAAGTTTATCCTCTGAAATAAAGCGATCTCTTCCAAAACTGATAAAGCCCAGCCAGCTCGGAATCCCTCCAATCCGTAATTATTTATTTTTCATGTTTACCCTCATTTTAAACGCAGCATCGCTCGAAAGGAGAAAAAAACTTCTCCAGCTCAGAAGTGGAGCTGAACCACCTCAAAGGATTTTCAGTGCCCTCTCTCCGGGTTCCGGGGGCTGTTGGGCCGTTCCGCGGCCGCTCCGCGTGGCCTTGGGGGGTGTCCCCTGTCCCCGCCGCGACAATCGCGACCGCTGGCCGGGGCGTGTCGGGCCCGCCCCCGCTGCCATTGGCGATGCCGGGGGAGGGCGTGTGCGGAGCGGATAAAAGCGCNGCCCTGCCCTGCCCTGCCCGCCGGAGCCGCCGGACCCCGCACACAGCCCAGGTGCGCTGCCGGCACGGGGGGAGCGGGGGGTTCGCTTTGCCGAGGGGCTGCGCTGGCTTGGGGGAACTCCCCGTGCCTCGGTTCCCCCGCTGAGGATTCTCCTGGATGGGGCTCGGTGTCCGCCAGATGTTGGCAGCTGGCGCGTTTGGCCCCCTGAGCCTTTTGCAGTGGTTTGTTGGTGAATAAGGGGTCAGACCGTGGGAAGAGTTAGCTGCTGTTTTGTACCCGGAAGAGGGGAAAAAGTTCTCCAGTTCAGAACTGGAGCTGAAGCACATCAAAGGTGAAAGGCGAGCAGGTTTGTCCCGGCTGTGGGTGATGGGGGAGGCTGCTGAGGACAGGCTGGGGCTGGAACTTCTTGCAGGAACACCCTCGGTACGCGCCCCAGCTCAACGTTTCTTTGCTCCTTATGCAACATCCGCCCGGGATTTTGTAACTCCAGATGTTGATCCAAGGAGGGGTGCTGGATTCCTGCGAGAAAAACACCCTGGAAGGAGGGGGGGTTCGGGAAGGGGCTGTGCCAGGCTGTGCCCTGTTGTGTATGAGGGAATTACTTTGGCTTTGCACGTAGCTCTTGGAGCTGTGTGGGTTTAATCCGTGTGCAGTGAGCTCCAGCCGCCGTTCCCAGTGCAGGGTTGCACGCTCTGTTTCTCCAGAAGTCCCACTGCTTCCATTTCCACCCCTGCAGCTTTCGGGGGTGCGGGGGTGGGTCAGGGTGGGTGCTGACGGCTGCCTCTGTGCTCCCAGGTTTAGATCTGCACAAGAACCAAGATCAGGAACCATGGCATCCATCCCATCCAGCGGCTCGCTCATGGCCACGCACAACTATCGCAGAAGTAAGGGCAGGCTGGGGGCCGGGGTGGGCTTGGGGTGCTGGGGGAGCACATGGGGGTCTCTGCCAGGTGTGGGGGGATGTGGCTGCAGCAGAGATGGAGCTGAGCTCTGGTCTGTGCTTTCAGCTGCAGCCCTGTGTGAGTGTTTGCTGAGCAAAGGGGACAGCCAGCAGTGTCCCTGCTGCCCACCCCCTCCTTTGGGCCCCCCAGCCCAGCTGTACCAGCTGGTGAGGGGGCTCAAATCTCCTTCACTTGTTACTAAGGTTGTGGGGGCCGGAGTGGACGGTTTCACCTTGCACTGGTGCCTCAGAAATGAGCTGCAAAACCAGTCTGGGCAATGGTTGCTCCTGGTGCCTCACCCAGGAGAGAGTTTCTGGTTTAATGGATTGCTTAAACCAGAGGGAATTAAAGGATTCCCCCGAGATGAAACAAGCAGCTGGCTTGTAGCTGTTGTACTGAAAGCACATGGATTATACACAGGAATTTGCATCCTCTTGGCCTCAAGTCATCTGCAGAGGCCTCTCAAAGCCACTAAATTTTGTCCTTGGGGTTGCAGGTTTTTTTCTTACAGAGGTGTTAAGGTGTTTTTCCTGCTCCCTGCTCTTGGAATCTCCCCAGTATTCCCTTCCTAGTGGTTCTTACTGGCCTGGCACTAAACTGGACAGGTACTAGAGTGAGTTAGTGATGAGGCTGAGCTGTGTCACCCAGGGACAGCCACATCAGAGCTGTGCTTTCCTTCTCATGGCACAACCATGGCTCAGCAGGGCTTCTGATGGCCATGATTTTTCCACAGGGCGCCTGAGCTCCACATCCAGCACCAGCTCCTGCAGCTCAGAGTACTCTGGGGAGGTCATCCCCCACGGCCCGGGTAAGAGTCACCTGTCCTGGCCCATGGGGACTTTGGGAGATCTTACTGGGGCTGGGGTGGCCGTGGGGCTGCCCAGGCTGCACTGACCTGGACTCTCCCCTGTCATTTCTGCTCCCCAGATCTGCCCAAGTCTGACCCCGGCCAGTGGTGGGCCAGCTTCTTCTTTGGGAAGACGACTCACCCAGCCATGACAACGGTGTCAGAGTCCCAGGAGAGGTGAGTCCTTTCAGGTGACACAGGGGAGCACCAATGCAGCACCCAGGGGACAATCCCTGCTGCATCCCCCGAGGTGCATTCTGACCCGATGGACCATGCCCAGGGCTCGCACGCCTTTGCTGCAGGGCAAACTCAGGGCAGTAATGCCACATTTCGGGGTCGGCATGACTGCTGACTCTCTCTCTGCTGTGTGTCGCAGCTTGGGGGCTCTGCGGGTGGCCACAGGACCCATAGCCTGTGCGCTGGTGGCAGCGCCGGGCGCGGGACGGAGGCGCCACGTCAGCGAGTCCAGCGCGGGGACCGGTCCCTCGGTGTGAGCTGCCAGCGGGATCGGCGGCCGCTCCCTCCCACCCGGCGGGCACTGCCCCTCCCTGTAGAGTAGCTGGCTGCTCCAAGGAAAAGGTGCTGCTTCCTGATGGAAAAGCACAGCAACCCCGACGATTCCACTCCAGCCTTTTTTACTCCCTCCCGGTGTAACTAAGCCCTCTCGAATCAGACTTGGTAACACTTTTTTATTACCTTAAAACCCGTACAATGGCAACGAATAAACTTTGAGCAGCCTTTTAAAACGCTGTGGGTTGTTCTTTGTCCGTGGAGGGGGGAGCAGAGCGGTGCTGGAGGTGTTGGTGGGGCTGGAGCAGGACGCAGCACAGCTCCTGACCACAGCAGCAGCAGGATGTGGTGGTGCCGGGTATCACGTGCTGCCCTGACTCACTGGGCCCTGTGTGTGTGTTTTGCACGTGAGCAGGATCTGGCTGGGCTGTGCTGCTGTTGCAAATGCCTTCCTTCACCCTCTCCTCTCCTTACTTGGCTACACTGCCTGTCCCTGCTGGCACTGAACTTGTTTTGTTCCCCAAACACACGGCTGCCCTGGACTGCTTTGGTACCTCGAGGGGTAGGAGCGAGTGCCAGGGCCTGAGCAGATGTGGCTGGGGCTGGGGGAAGGGTTTGGGTGCACAGTGACCCCTCCGTAATGAGGAGAGAGATAAAACTTGCTCAAGACAGGCATTTTGTGAGTCTGGATGTCAGGCTGGAGCTCAAGGTGTGGATGGCAGCTCAGGGGCTGCACTGGGTTTGGCAGCCCTGGTTCTCAGCTGGCCCATGTGCTGCCATGCCCCAAGTGCTGTTTTGCCTGGGTTTTGCCTTCAGTTATTCAGTTTGGCTGTTTGATCCTTCTGTGACCAGCCTGATAGCTGGGAAAACAAGACTCTGCAAGTGCCTGCATGAAGGGAGCACCTTTGTTCCTGCTGGAGACAAAAGAAAGCTGGCAGAGGTTGATTTAAAGGTGCCAAATCTTCCTGCTCTGCTTGCAGCCCCAGCATGAGGAGCTGGGCTGTCCCTGTGTGCCCCAGGTGCTGCAGCCCCAGTGGCAGCTGAGGCCATGGGACCCCTGAGCCCTGATTTTCCTTCCTGGTGTCCCCTGCAGCCAGGGCAAAGGGCAAGGAGCAGCTGGGGTCAAGTGGCTGCTCTGCTTTCTGTCTGCTCTGCAGGGGCATCCAGGGTCACTTCCAGCTCTGTTGTTTCTGCAGTGGAAAGTGCTGAGTAAGCTTTTCACTGAGCTCTGCTCCCCCAGGCACTGCTCCTGCTCCTTGGGGCAGAGGCTCTGTATCCCCTGTGCCTTGGGGGGGCCAGGGCAGCACTGGCAGCTCTGCCCCCCCTGTGTGAGTGTGTGCATCCAAAGGGAATGGCCTCTGGGGGGTTCCAGCAGTCTGGGCACACAGTTTGGATCCCAGGGGCTGCCAGCACCCTGAGGGTGACCCCCATGTCCATGGCAGCAACTGATCTGATGTGACTTCCAGTCAGGCAGCAAACTGCTGTTGTTGGAGGGGGTTGCACATCCCAGAAAGCACATGGCAGCCTTTAAACTTCACAAAAAGCAGGAAAATCAAGATAAAGTCTCTGAGTGAGACAAGGCAAGGTGGGCTGGCTGGTTGGGAAGTGTGGTTGTGGCACTGCTCCAGGGTCCTCCCAGGCCCCAGCTCACCCCTAGGATGCCTTGGGGATCTCCTCTGCTGCTGGTTCCCAGCAGAAGCCACATCTTTTGTGGAGACAAACATTTTTTTCCCAAGTCTGGAAATCAGTGTGGACACACAAAGGTAAAGTCAATATTACTGCTATTTGCTTGTTGGCCTTGTGATCATGGAGGGACAAACACAGCAACTGTCCCCAGTCACCCAGGGGAGGCAGTGGCAGAGCAAAGGCACCAAACCTACATCCCTGACTTTCATCTGGACACATTCCCCAGCCTGATCCAGCTCTAAGTGAGCTCCTCTGCGATGCCATGAGCACATGGATGCTCCCCTCCCCAGTTTTTGGATGCTGGATGGAGGTTAAGTTCATTCCCAGGTTGTTCCAGGGTGGGTTGGATTTACAGCAGGGACTGTGACACCTGTCACTGCCCTTATGCCCATGGTTCCTGTCCAGTGAAGCAAAACTGCCTGGAAAAACCCTGCTGAATTAAAGACTGTTTTTCTGAATGTCTGGAAAGTCTCACAGACTGAGATTCCTTCTCTGCTAGGAGTGAAGATACAGGAAGAGTCCAGATCCCCCCAGATGTGCTCCCAGGCAGCTTCATGGCATTTCTGAGAGCAAAGCCCTTGGCACTGCCTTTTTTGCTTGGGATTGAAGGGCTTTTAGGGCCTTTCTTGTCCTTCCACAGCATTCAGATATAGTTTGGAAAAGCATATGACAGCCAAGCACATTTATTTTTGTTCTGTTTCCATCTCCACTGCTGTGGGTGTCTCCCTTCTCAAGTAACAAGTGATGAGAGAAAACTCTGATCTCACAATTCTATGGAACAGCTTCGAATTGTGCCAGGAGAGGTTTAGGTTGGATATCAGGACAAATTTCCACACTGAAAGAGTTACCAAGCATGGGAATAGGCTGTCCAGGGCCGTGGAGTCACCATCCCTGGAGGTGACTGTGGATGTGGCACTTGGGGACGTGTTTTAGTGATGGGCTCGACAGTGCTGGGGGACAGTTGAACTCAATGATCTTAGAGGGCTTTTCCAGCCTAAGTGATTCTATGATTCCAGCTGATTTCCTGTCCTCATGCTGCTGCTGTGGTGGGATAGCAAGGGAAACACTGTGCAGTAGAAGCAAGACAATGAAAGAGGTTCCCCACACACTGCAATCCCCTTCTTCCTGTAGGGCTTGATATCAGAGGGGCAAGCACCCACCTCCCGTGGCACCAACTCCACAGGGACTGGTGTCCCCCCCCTCGGCTCCCTCGATGGTTTTGGCTGGTGATTAATTCACATATTTTCTAAAAACTCGCTGGTGTTTTCTGCTCACTCGTCCCTTGCAGCAGCCCTCGTGCCACCCCGCCGCCTCCAGCGAGAAGCATTTCTTTACATTCCCTGCCTCTTGCTGCTGGGGGTTGTTTTGGTTTGGTTTATTTCCCTCCAGCAGCTTTGCTTCCCCCTCACCGTTCGAAGGCTGATGCGGGACCTTAAAAATAGAAATGAGCTGTGCAGTTGAAATACATCCCGTTAGCCTGAGGCTGCTTCTAAATGCCACTGGGTCAAGGCTCCGATGCTTCAATCCACAAACGGGGCACATGCCAGGCTGCAAATGGAGCAGGAGATACCTGTAACAACAGGATTTGAAATGCCCTCTGACAACAGGATTTACAGTGCCCACTCCAGAGCGTTTCTGGAAGGACTGGGACCCCACAATGGACTTAAGGAAAAGCCTGGTGCAGTTTTTGGGGGAGGGCTGCAGTGCCCAGCTCTGGCTGAGATCCTGGGACCTGATAGGAAAATTTGGGCTCCCCCCCCCCGCCACCATCGCCCCCAAGTTTATCTGCTTTTAGAAAGCAAGTAATGATTAGGAGAAGTGCCAAAACCCAGCAGACCGTGCTGGAGGGCAAATCCAAGCCGTGGATTGGCTTTTCATGCAGCAGAGGAGGAGGAGGAGGAGGAGGAAGGAAAACTGCTGTGGGCAGCACCGTGACATCACGTCCCCATGTTCCCCCTCCACATCCCCGAGAGGTCCCTGTGACTGCTGAGTGAGCTGATTTGGGGCCATGTGTCTGACGGGCTGGTGCCCTGCCAGCCCCCTGGCATCTCCAGGTACCCCACCAAGGATGGCTGTGCCCCACACCAGCCCCATCACCCCACGCACACCCTGCTCCTCCTGCTTATTTTTGAGCTCCATCTGGTGGCAGCCAGACCTGCGAATTTACTGTATTTATTGCTATTTGAGCAGTCTGGTCTAGAGGAAGGTGTCCCTGCCCATGGCAGGGAGCTGGAACAAGATGATCTTGAAGGTCCCTTCCAACCCAAGCCATTCTGGGATTCTGTGGTGCAGCAGCCCCTCCGGTCTCTGCCCCAGGAGTGTCCCTGCCCTTCCTTGGTGTGCCATAACCCTGGATACAGCTTCAGTCTTTACTTTCCTGCAGGAGAGGGCCTGAGCTATGCATAGGTGTGCTCTCTGCTCGGGTGTTTTATCAGGCTGCAAAATGTTTGCTCAAGGAGAGGATTTCCTCTCGCAGCCATGTCCAAACCCAACTCGCTGCTTTTTCCATCTGGGGACACTCTAACCAGGAGCTGCTGCCTTCCCAGGACAGGGCTGCAGCTCTATGGACATGAACAGAGCAGGCTTCATCCCACCCCTAAACCACATTCCTGCCTCCCCTTTCCAGGCCCCTTGTGCTTGGAGACTTGCTCAGCTGACAGCCAGACTTGTTTCTGCTGTTCTGCACAGCACGGACACTGCCCAGGCATGGGGAGTGTTGCATAAACTTTATTAACTTTATAAATTCCAACGTTGCTGTTGGCTCAGTCCCACTGGTCACCTGCAAAGGGGCAAAATGGGCTTGTCAGGAGGAATTCTAAACCTCTGCCAGTTACCTTTCACCCAGAGCACGTCTGCTGCTGCCACCAGTGCCGCAATCGTGTTACGGCTCCAACAGCCCCACTCGGGTTGCCCCTGCCTGCACCAGCCTGGAGCCTTGGCATTGCTCCCAGTGCTGCTTTTCTGTGTGTCCTTCCACTGCTGCCAAGGACAGCCCGGCCTCTGGGAGTGTGCATGGGCAGGGGGCAACTGGGACTTGGCTGGAGCAAACTCTGCCCTGGTTTGGGAGGGACCAGAGCCTCAAGGTCCCCCTGCAGTGCCATATCCTGGGATCAGGGAAGAGCTGGGGGTGGTTGGAGTATCTCTTGGCTTGCCCCATGGGTGGGATAAAGAGCTAAACAGGGTGATGCAGGGTTTTACCTTTGCTGCCTGCACCTGGGATAAGGAGACTTGAAGTATTTGAACCCTGACATTCATTTTCTTGGAATAACAGGATGGTGAGTGAGACAAGGATCCAGAGCAGCCCACTCAGGAGCTGACTGGGCAGAGTCCTCAGGGCATGTGGAGCTGCTGCCTGGGAAAGGGGTGGCAGAGGCACACAGGGGCACTTGGATGAATGGAGTCCAAAGAGACACAAGAATGATTTTATCTGTGGTTGCAAGAGTGGGACTGGTTGCAAATCAGTGCCTCCTTGAACCCATCCCTGGAAGTGTTCACATCCAGGCTTGGAGCAACCTGGTCTAGTGGAAGGTGTCCCTGTTCATTCCAAAGGAGTTGGAACAAGATAAGCTTTAGGGCCCTTCCAACCCAAGCCATTCCAGGATTCCTGGGAAGGAGCAGAGCTGTATGCTGAGGGAGGAGCATCCAACAGCGCCCTGCAAGGACTCCTGTGGGAGGATGCACACACATTTATTGATAAATACACCAAACACACACTACAAGATTAATCAAGCAGAGCCACAACTGAACATGAACTGCAAACCTTCATGTTGGTGTGGGGAGCAGCAGGGACCTCCCACCCTACTGTGTGAACGAAGATGTAAACTTTGAGTGATGGGGCTGCTCCAAACTGTTACACAGCCGAGCGCTGGCAACGAGTTCTCCACAACTGGCTGCTTTTTCCCTTGGCCACCTCCCTGCACCCTGACTGTGAGGGACCACAGGCTGTTTTTTTGGGGGGGATGTGCTTTCCTTATAGCCCTGTCAGAGGGCAAACCAGAAGGAAGGAACTCCTTGGCAAGAGCTGGCCTGGAGGGGCTTGTGCAGGAAGGATGGTGGGAAGGGGTCCCTCAGGAGAGGGAGCTGAGCAGCCGCCTGTAGATGAAGCCCAGCTTCTCCCGCAGGGCCAGGAAGGTGGGACGCTCCTCCGTGTTGCCACTCCAGCACTCCAGCATGATGCTGTAGATCTCAGGAGGGCAGGGGCTGGGCCGGGGGAGGCGGTAGCCCCTGGTGATTTGCCGTACGGTTTCTTGGTTTGTCATTCCTGCAAGCAAGGAGAAGGTGCCCCTGAGTCCCGTGTCCCCAAAGGGTGCCCTGAAGGTGCACCTGCAGTGGCCAAGATGTCACTGGTGGTGCTGTGAAATGGTGTCTCTCTGACAGAGGGGTGGTAGAAGAGAGGATTTAGGAGATCCAGACCAACTTCTTGCCCCCAGCTCCTGCAGCCACTCTGCAACCACCAAATATCCCTCTAAGCCATCCCCTGAGTGGACAACAACCTGCTCATGCTCCAGGAGCTGCTTCCATATCCCTTAGGGAAGGGACAGTATAACAATTCATGACACTTTGACTTTCAGAGACCATGGGCAAGCTGCCCAGCAGGTGGGTGGAGGGCACAGGGGTGGGCTGGCAGCCCTACCTTCATACGGGATCTGTCCATACGTGAAGACCTCGTAGAGCAGAATCCCGTAGGACCAGACGTCGGATTTGAGGGAGTAGGTGCGGTAGTTGGCTGCCTCTGGCGCCGTCCACTTCACCGGGATCTTAGTGCTGCTGCTGGTGGAATAAATGTCATCCTGAAAAGCAACGGGAGACGGGATGTGAGGGATGGGGTGATCAACACAAACACGGCTTTTGGGGATGGCAGGGAGTGGCTCCAGCATGGGACAGCTTTTTGAGGTAGAGTGGTGGGAGGGAGGGACCACAGCATCCCACTGAACTGACCTTGAGGAGCCGGGCAAGCCCAAAATCAGCGATTTTGCAGGTGAGTTCCTCTCCCACCAGGATGTTTCTGGCTGCCAGATCCCGGTGGACAATGTGCTTCTCCTCCAGGTACCTCATCCCATCCGCCACTTGGCAGGAGATGTTGAGCAGGTGGGAGGTGCCCAGGGACTTCCCTTCAGGACCTGTTAATCCAGACAATCCAAGCATTGGGGGCAATCTACCAACACCTATTTTGGGTGTTCTGGTTTGGGAGGAGACCCTGTGCTGGCAGTGTGGGACATGGGGAACATGTAAAACCTCCAATCTGAGCTCCTGCCTAACTGTCCTGGTTGTGCTGCGTGGGAAGTTCAGCACTGCCATGTGCTCCTCAGGCATGGGATGGAATGGGCTCTGAAGAGCACCAAGGACAGAGATATCCATGGCTTGTTCAAAGCCAAAGGTGACCTTCTGCCGTGAAAATCTCCCTCCAGGCCTCTCAACCTGTGGTACCTGTGAGCTCCAGCTCCTCCGGCACCGAATGCTGGTGGAGCCCCAGTCAGAAACGAGGTCAGTGTGGGTGGGAGGGGGACCACCCTGTAGAAAAACAGGTCTTGGTGGGAGTGGTTTGTTTTGTTTCCTTTCAAGACCAATTGTGCTGGGTCAGGAAAATAAAAGCCAAGAAAATTAAACTGGGTGATGAGTGGTCCGTGGCCTGTTTGGAGCTCTGTGCGTGAAAAAACCCATGGGGAGGTTTGGCTGTTTCATTCCTAACAAAGGTGGAGTTGCCTAAACACAGCAGTGAGATTTCTGTGCACTGGTGGGAGCTGGCAGACCATGGGTGGGTGGAAAAGGAGGAATGTAGGTCCTTAACAACATTCTTGGGCTCCCAGGGTTTGCTACAGACCCAGCCCACACAGACACCCAAAGGACCACGCCAGACTTTGTGACCCCAAGGCCACCTCCACCAAGTGCCCACGGATTGCTCTGTTCCCACTGATCCAAACACAACAGAAACCAGGCTGGCACTCTCTTAGGGTCCCCATCTGGATTCACAGGGCCATTTTGGGGCACAGGAAGCAGTGCCCCAGGATCACCCATCCTGTGGGTGATGTACCCAGTACTCACTGTTGAGGTAGCTGTGGAGGTTGCCCTTGCGCATGAGCTCGGTGATGATGTACACGGGCTCCTCCAGGGAGCACACGGCGTGCAGCTGGATCAGCTTCTCGTGCCTCAGGCGCTTCAGGTTCTGAATCTCCTTGGTGAAGTCTTCTGCTTTCATGTCAGCTTTGGGAGAAAGCCAACACAGCCCTTGTGAGCCACTTTCTCATGTAGATGTTGGGACCTCAGTGCCTCCAGCTGGGATGAGGACCATTTTTACCTCCTTACTCATCCCTGCTCTCAAAGCTCAGGTCTGCACAACCTGTGTCTCAGAGCCAATGCTTTCCACAGGGCTTTGGGTCCAGTTTTCAGGATCATAGTCCCATCAGAACTTGATGTATCACAAACCCATTTGACTTGACGTGCTGTCACTTATTACAAACCCACTGGCTGGGGCCATTTTATAGAGATGCAGCCCAAGCTTAGGTTGGTGCACAGAAATATTCCAGTGGCTCCTCACCAGGTCCCACTGCAGTTTGCTTGATAAAGCAGTGACAGTGACCAAGAGGATGAGGAAATAAAGGAGGGTCAATGATATGGCAGCGAACAAGAGATTCAGTTGGCAGCTGTTAACATCTGATCCTCCACATACCTTTAATGATCTTGATGGCCACTGGCACCGTGTTCCTCCACAGCCCTTCCCACACCTCTCCAAAGTAGCCCTCTCCCAGCTTCCTCCGCAGGGTGAACTCCCAGCGCGGGCGCTCCCAGCTGTCCCTCTCGGGGGGAGTCTGCCAGAGGGACATGGAATGGCACACTCAGGCCAGCCAGCCAGGCAGGACCTGCTGGGGGAGCCTGCAGCAGCCCTTGGTGCCCACAGAGGAGCAGGACATGATTCTCCACCAGCCATGTACCCAGGGGCTGAGCCTGAGCACTGCCCTTCCCTCAGTGTTCACTGAGGGCTCAGAATAATGGGGCATCATCCTCTGCATGATCCCTGCTGGGACCCCAGATGTGCGAGAGGCAGAGGGAAATATCAGGAGTTCAAGTCATAATTCACTCCTCAAAAGTGGCTTTTCTCCATCTCCACCAATAAATATAAATGGGTGAATTAATATTATTGCGTATTATGGCTGATTGAGACTTCAGCTCATTAAGCATTTCTTTTATCCCACACCTTTCAATTTCACTCTTGGATTATTCACTTGGTTAATTGCTGTTTCTAAGTCATAATCAGTGGATGGAACTCTAATCAGGAAATGAGTTGGCAATTTGGGATTAATACTGTAATTAGACTTATGAGTGCTGCACTAATTGGCATGAAAACTTGATAAAAGCCATGTGTTTTGTCTTATATTCTCAGGAAAAAAATTGGAAGCACAGGTATTTCCAGAATCCCTATTGAAGGGGATTGTAACAACTTGGTTTCCAGTCTTTGAGTTGGACAACACATTTCAGAAAATCCTGTGCATTTTGGCTGGTCAAAAAATACACATAAATGCTATGCCCAGCCTTAATGTGGCTGATCAAAGGTGATGCTGGCAGCTATACTAACAGTGGGCTTTAAATTCAGTTTAATAAATCTCAAAACCCAAATGAGCAGATGAATTATTTCTAGTTTCTCTCGCTTCCCTTTCCTTTTTCCCATGGCAGGGAGCGGGGCTGAGCCGTGCCCGGTACGCACCGCGGGGCTGCAGGGCTGCAGCAGGGGGCTCTGGATGACCTTCCAGTGCTCCGTGTAGAAGGCCAGGAGCTCCTCCATGCTGGGGAAGGGGTGCCCCTTCTGGATGTAGAGGCTGCCCCTGGGGCTCTTGCAGATTCGGAAGTGGCTGACCTTGGTGTGGTTGCGCACTGCGGGGAAGCCCAGGTTGGGGGAAACTCAGCTCATGCAAAGATCAGCCCCTGCCCCCCTCCCTGCTGACTCCACCCTCCCTCCTTTCCAGATTCCCAGTCTTTTAATTAACCTAAAGCAACATAACTCTCCCCTGGACTGCTCCATCCCACTCCCCACATCCCTTCTGCTCCCTGCTCCTGGCCCAGAGGACTCCTGGCCGTTGTGAGCCAGGCTCCCTTGGACCACAGAGGTGATGATTTATTGTCAGGGATAATTAATTAGCTTTATTGTCAGGCATAATTCCACCATGGACTGCTCAGAGAACAGCAGAGTTGCTCAAAGAGGATAAACCAGTGGTGGCTGCCACAGCCCAGGGACTGATGGTGGGATGTGGGGGTTGCCGTGAATTTCTCAGGATTGCTTTTAAGGGGATAAAACCAGATCGTAATGGCACTGCCTGGTCCAAAACCCCCTGAATTCAGATTCCAGTATGTGAGAGCAGACCAGGCCCTGGTAATCTGGAGTGGCAGCATATTTTTAAACAACCCTCGGATGACAAAAGCTGCTGGAATGAAATCCTGGGAGTTAGTGCCACGAAACCATCATTAACCTCTAGTGAAATGTTTATGGCTTTCATACCCCAGACAGGAGCCATGCACTTTCCTTTGCCACAGTGATTCAACAATCCAGCCCTGCTCTGTTAACTTTCCCCTCGCCCTCAGAAAGCAGCCTATCCCCTTCAAAAAGGTGCTGAAAAGTGCTTTAAACTTATTCCCATGTTTTTCACCTCATGCTAAGCAAGCCAGGAGCTGCCCCTAAGGAACATCCTGCTTCCTTTCCTTAATGTGCTAATTTTGTCTGGATAATTGCCACAAGGTCACCTGAGAGAGAGTATTCGCCCTTGCTGCTCTCGCTGTCCCGGACGAGGAAGGAGCCGTGCTGGTTGGGAGGAGAGAGGAGGAGCTGCTCTGCTTCATTTCGGCTGATCTTGCTGAAGTACCAGCTGGGGAGCAGAGCAGAGGGGTCAGAGCAGGGCAAGGGGATGCTGCACAGATGGGTCTGCATCCATTTCAGGGGATTCTGCACCCTCTGAGCCGGGGAGGGGGAGCAGCTGCTGGCATCCCACTGTTTGCTCATCCCTACAGTCCCCCAGCAAGTGGCATGGTGGCTGGAACAGGTATCAAAACCTGTAGATGTGGCTGCTTGCACCAGGGCTGTTCTGTTGGGTGGGCTTTACAGGCACTTGCTGCAGTTCATTGCAGCTCACTGCCTGCAGACCATTTCACAGAATTAGAGAATCCCAGAATGGTTTGGGTTGGGAGGGATCTTCAAACTCATCTCATTCTACCCCTCCTGCCATGGGCAGGGACACCTCCCACAAACCAGGCTGCTCAAAGCCCCATCCAGCCTGGTATTGAACACTGCCAGGGATGGGGCATATCCTCCACCAGTGTCTGGACACTGTCCAAGCTCTCCAGGTCTCAGCTCCATCCCAAACCCATGAGATTAATACTCTTGGGCTGACAGCCTGTGGTAAATAAAGCACTAACCACCTGGTGCTGTGTGGAAGCTGCACTGGTGAGGTTGTCTCTGTGTCCTGCCATGAGAGCAACATCTGCAGGCACAGGATCCCTTTTCACTTCTTGACCTGCAATTCATGGGCAGAGCCGGCTCTGAGCCCAAGATCAAATGGCATCGATGAAAACATCTCTGGCAATTTCCTTTTACTGCTCCAGGTGTGGCAGTGCTGGTTGGGGACCTCACCAGCACTAAGCCAGCTGGGAGGACCCGGCCAAACCCCTTTTCTGTGTCAAATTACTGAGATTCATCACTGAATTCCCGTAAGGAAAGGCTGGCTGGATCCCGACACAGCGGGATGCACAGGAAGAGGCAGCTCCATCCCGCCTAAGGCAGCCAGGACGTGAGAAGCCGAAAGTTTCGTCATTAGCAGGGATCGCCAGCGTCTGAGAAGCCGCGCAGGAAATTATATGTGATGGGGCGAACAAATTACCACCCAGCTCCGACCTGCGGCTCCGCGGAGTCTGTGCGCTCACGGCTTGCTCCGGCTGGGGAGCCGGGCACGATCCTGCCGCCTGCCCTCCCACGCCGTGGCATCGCCCTTGTCCCTGTCCCCAGGATGCGGCTGGGCACCGGCTGCTCTCGGCTGGGGCTCACACGTGAGCACACACACGGGTACACACACCCACATGTAAACACACACATGAACACACACGAACACACGCAGGAACACACAACTGTGTGTGCGCTGCACATTCCGCTGTAACCTGTCCAGCTGTCCCATGCCATGGGAATAAGGCAGGGAGCCGACCCCACGGTCCTCGCCAGTGTGGTCCCAGCACAGCCCAACCTGGATTTGCCCTCCTCAAAGCACACGCAGGGAGGATCTCTCCGAACCCACCGGTTCCCATCACTATCCCGGCACATGGGGGACCCTTCCCGGGCTTGTCCCGCTCCTCTCCTTTACCCCGCTCAGCACAGGGCGAGCGCGGAGGGGTCTCCAGGGTGCCCCGCCCGTCCCAGCCCTGCGCTGCCCGCACTCGGCGTGACTCAGGCCCGGTACAGGGAACAGCAGTGTCTCGGGGCGCTTTGCCCGACGTGTCGGGACCAGGCTGCCTTATGCAACGAGGAGCCTGGGCTTTCCCCAGCTGCCGGAGGGCTGAGACATTCCCCGAGTTCCGTGTCGGCTGGGAGAGGCATCGACAGGGAGGAAGCCCCCAGCCTTGGGTAAGCAGAATGACAGCAGCTGAAACAGCTGGCTCGACAGAGCTCTGGGCTTCCTGGCAGGTACCAACCCAAAATGCTTCTTCCCGTGCTCCCAAGCCCTTTGGAGCTGGCAGGTACAAGTTTCCCCAGCTCACTCCCTTCCTGCTGGCTCCCCTTTGACGCACGACAAGAGGGAGAGCAGCCGGAGCAAGCAGGAAGATTTGCACCCCTGGCCAGCATCACACCGCATCCCAGCCCAGAGCCACAGTGCGAGGGTGATGCAGCCTGGAAGGGGCACCGACACCTCTCCCCGCTGGAGCATCTCCCAAATCTCGCTTGCTGTGCCCAGTGCCTCAACCCCAGTGCCACGAGCTGCAGGAGCGGCAGGGCAGGGATGCCCAGGGGAGGGCAGATCCCCGCTCGGTCCCAGCGCCGCTGATGGCCAAAGCAGGGGATGAGGATCCCGTGGTCCCCGCCGCTGTGCAGGGTGAGCGCTGCCTTTCCCTGCGCGGGGATGCGCTACCCTAGCCCAGCCTCCATCCCCCCGTGGATCCAGAGCTGGGGATACTTACGGGCGGTGAGCGGAGGTGCCCTGGCTGAGGTTGGCCACGTAGGCAGCAGGGACGTAGCCCATGGCCGGCTCCCCCAGCAGCCGCCGGGCTAAGACATACTCGCCCTCCTCTCTGAGGACACGCAGTTTGTCCCCTGCGCTTATGCTCAGCTCCTCGGCGCTGCGGGCTGTGAAAGCGTACAAAGCGATACAGAGAGAGGACTTGGGGATGAAGGAAATGGAAGTCGCCTCCGAGTTCAGCGAAACGGAATCAGAGCCAAGATACCCCAGCGAGCAGCTCTCGGTCACGGAGCGGGGACGGAGCTTGTTCCAGAAGGATGTCAGGAAGGTCAGACGCTTCCTGACGAACTGCTCCATGCCCGGTGATGCGGTGGGAGCGGTGGGCTACGCCACCGCCCTGCGGGAGGCCGGGGGAAGGGGGGATGCGGGGCTCCTGCCGCCGGCCGGGAAGCTCATCCTGCCGGCCCGCGTTACCCGCACGCGTCTGGGCGCTCGCCGGCCCTTCCCGGCGAACTTCCTATTTCTGAAAGTGAAACTGGTTCATCTGGTGAGACGAGTCTGCAGGCGGGACGAGTCTGCAGGCAGGAGTCCCACGCTCAGACCCACGGGCACATCTGGGAGACAGGCACAGCTGGAGCCAGGCTCGCTGCTCTCGAAGAAGGAGAACGGCTGTTGTTTTATTTAATCATATTTTAAAGTGTGCTCTTTGCTTCTTACCAGAGCACCATAAACACAGCTCTCTGTTCTTCAAGCAGCTCTTGTCACAAGTGGCTGACTCCAGTTAATAGTCTTCATCTCACTTGTGTGGGAGGATATTTTTTTTTCCATAGGACAATAATTGCATCCACAAATGTGGGAGAGTTAAAACAGAATTAAGGAAATAACCTTAGAAGAGATCTGAAGTGTTTGGATATTTCCTGGGTGGGTATTGTGGTGCTTATAACACAAGACCCTTTCTTCCTTCAGTCTACAATGACCTCCCAGAGTCACCCCACTAAAGCATTTGCCTCCTCACACTAATTCCCTCAGAGGATTGCTAGGGAATTCACATCCCAGAGCCACTGGGATCTGGTGCCCACTCAGCTTCCATCAGAGATGGGTCCCCCTCAGAATCTTTGCCTGATGCAGGGCCTGAATCAGCCTCAGGTGCCTGCATGGCACTCAGAGCCAAGCCCTGGAATGCAACCCCCAGCTCTCACTGTGTCAGCACAGCCACACTCCCCCAGCCCTGGTCACACCTAGACACTGACATGCTCCAACTCCCCCTCCCAAATCCCACCACCCACAGCCATCAGCCAAAGGACAGAGATTCGCCCCTCACATCTCCCATCTGCACTTTAAGCCACCTGAAGATCATTGCTCTGGTGAGAAATCTCAACTCCAAGCCCCCAGCTCCCACCTGGACTTTGTAATTTAACTGTTCCATCTAATTAGTGGGAGTTTTGTGCCTGGTAACTTCACTCCTGGTCTTGAGCCCATTATTTTGATCCTCCTCTGCTTGCTGTTGGTCTGTGTAGCTCATTTTGGGTGTGTAGTTGGGATTTGAAAAAGGCTGCTTAAAAAGAAATATGAAAAATTAATTGTAGGAGTCTGGGCTGCCGACTGCAACTGTGTGGGGTATGAGGAACAAGCTGGACCCACCCTTGGGTCAACAGCTCCAGACATGCTGTGTCCTGCATCCTGGGTGTCCCATGATGGCCAAGAGACCTGCAAAAGGATTTCCTTGTCTGGGTTTTGGATTCAGCAATTTCCTCACCCTCTGCCCAGGGCAGAGGTCAGGACTACAGAGCACTCCTCAGCATGGCCTGTGCATTCCTGAATGGATGAGAACTGGGAAGAAAGGGAGTCTTTAATAAAATATTCTGCTCCCTCCTCACCTGAGTAGCACCTGAATTTATGAATATAAGAATATATATTGAATATATGAATATAAGTCCCCCAAGGTCTGCTCCTGTGCCCAGCTCACAGCCTCACCCCCAGTGCCACACAAGGGTGTGCAAAGTCTCTGTGTGTTTTTCCCTCTGTGTAATGTCTCTGTGCATTTTTCTCACTTCAGCATGAGGAGGGGAGCTGAGGATGGGGTACAGAAGGGTTTGCAAACAAAAGAGAAGGGAAGTCCCCTCTGCTGTCCTCCTGCAGCCCTTGTGACAAGCGCCACACTCCATCAGGAGCTAAAGAGGCTGCCTGGTTATGCCCTGAACAAAGATCTGATCCAGCATGGAGCGTTTGTGCCTCACTGTCTTGAATGAGGACTTGCTGAACTCCTGGTCTGCAGAAGGAGGCTGTGAACTGATTTACCTGCATTGACCTTTGCCAGATTAGATTCTGCAGTGGTACCAGTGATAGACGAGCGCAGCTGATTTCTACCACGCGAGGCTTTGGATCTTGATCTGCACCTAAATGAAAGAGTACTTCCAAATGACAAACATCCCTGAGGACTAAATACTGCCTCTGAGCTGAGCCTACCAGACATGCAGAGCACAGACTCATCCCTGCAAACCTCTGTCTGCACAGGACACACACACAGAGCTCAGCTCCATGCCAGGAAAGAGATGATAAATCACAACCTTTTTCTAGTAACTTTTTTTTTATTATTATTATTATTATTATTATTATTATAATTTCCCTATTCAGTTCCAGGAGCATCCCTGCTGCTTTGAATCCCTTTAGGTACTATAAAACACTCAAAAATTGAAAAAAAAAAGGAGAAAAAGAAGAAAAAGCATGTTCATAGAAGTTTCTGGTCCTTGGGTTGTGGGAAAGAAAGTGGGAGGAGGCAGGAAAAGTGAGAAAGATAAGGAAGGGCACAGATATCTGACAGATCAAGTATTTTCTCTTCAGTCCCTGTGACCAGCTTACAAGGATGTATTAAAAACCAATCTGCCCACAGATCTGGGGTTGTGGTGGGTACACAGGGACTTCAGTTGTAGCACCACTAAAGAGCACCTCCAAAGAGCACTGAGAGCAGCAGAGCTGAGCAGCACAGGCCTGGTTTGGCTGCAGAGCACGGGGGAGCCATAAACACAAACAGCACTTTGCATCCACCCTCGTGTCAAACACCACAGTGTGGCCTCCCAGCCTAATTGACAGAAACCAGCAGCTCCCCTCCACTAATGAGAGTGCCCATTACACTTAATTAGCTGAGGTTCTGTTCCAGGTCCTGTTACGTTTACACTCGAAATACATCTTCCAGCAAAGAACCTTTTTGGAGGGGAAGAAAAAAAAGGAAGCGAAGCATAATTCCAATTAAGCCCCTAAAGAGACAGGAAGTTGGGGAATGCAGGTCATGCTGAGGAAAATGGTTTTGAGGAATGGTAGGTGGCTCTGGGGTCCTGGGATGTGCCACTTGTCACCAATGACTGTCAAAGCACAGCTGGAGATGGAGGGTGGCCATGCCATGCCTGGCACCCCATCCTGAAACAGCCCTGAGGTTCCTCTTGGTCTTTTTGATGGTGTCAGAAGATGGCTGGGGTTCTTTCTGGGCTTCATGTTTCTTAATCTTTTTTTTTTTTCAGTGATTTCTCCAGATGTTTCAGGGCACCACAGTACAATTGAGAAAGATTTTGCCTCTTAATGAACTGTTTTGGATGGGTGTCCATGGGACAGTTCAGACCAAGAGTGGTGGGTGATGACAGCAGTGCATGGGAAGAGGAGCAGAGCAGAACAGTGGCATTAAAGCAGCTTCAATTTGTCTCTGTTTCCTGGGGGCTGTGGAAGAAAGAGGCACCTTGGCAGACTCTGGGCTGCCCATCCCCAGGAGGCTGGCAAGGGCAGGAAGGGTCCAGGGGCTGAGGGGCTCGTAGACAGTCAGTGCAGAGGGTTCAATACAGGCAAAAGTACAGTGGTCCTGGCACAGGGAGTGGTGGGGAGAGCAGGCACAGCATGGTGGGGTCTCATGGTGGCTCTCTGAGCCCTGTAGGGGTGGCTTGCACTGGCTGGTGGAGAGCAGGAGTGCAGGTCACAGGGCACCTGAAATGGCACAAGAAAGCAGAAAAGTTCTGTAGGAGCAGCTGGAGGCAGAGTGAGCTGTTTGTACAGTGCCTGGCAGGTCTGGGGCAGGGAAACCTGTAAATCCACAGTAATACTTCTCAAGGACCCTGCAAACCCAGGGCTCATTGAGGATCTGAAACAATGGCAAGGAAAAGCAAACCCATGTGTCACACTGCACTCTGTCACACTGCTAAAGCACAGCCACTGTTTGAGTGGAAACTCTGTAGGGACCAAAACACCAAATCATGCTGAAAAACAGCCTGGCCAGCCTCCAAGCCTCCCCTTCTGCTTATTGCTGAGTTTATCAGCACAGACCAGCCTTCACTTGCCCCATCCTTTAATCTAACTTGCAGAGGATGAATGCTCCTTCTAGTACTGACTGCCTGACAGGACTGCACTTCTCAAAACTCCTCTACTCCTCTCTCTGGAGAAATCATTTGCAACACATAAAAACCATTCACTACCTTCTCCAGACTGGCAGGTGCCAGGGAGCAGTTCAGTCTCTCTGTCAAGGCTGCAGAGATCTCCAAGGGAAGCAGGAGAAGAGAGCTCAGGCTGTCCTCCCCGTGCCCATGAACACCTGGACTGGAGCTCTGGCAGCTCTCTGCCAGGACCCTGTCACTGCTGAGCAGCAGTGGCAGTCCCCAGGCTGGCAGGGGCTGACAGGGACTCTACACAGGCACCTCACAGCTGTGCTGCCCTGGCTCGGGCAAACAGAGGACTGGTGCCTTCAGGAGTGAGGAGCACAGTGACTCAGATGGGGAGGGGGAAATCTCTGCCAGTTTGTAAGCAAATGATGGATTGCTCCATCTGCTCAGATGTCCTTGTTCCCCTGCAGAGGAACCAGTCCATCCACTCCATCACCAAGCTTTGTGATATCCCTCCCCACAAAGGTCCTTTGGAGGCTGTTGGATTTGGGGTTATGACATTAAATGTTGTTAGAATAAACCAACCCAGAGTCCCTGGAGAACAGGCCCAAGAGACCTCACCCAATCTACTTGGTCCATCCTATACTTATGTCTTTCCCCATCTTTGCCAAACCAGTTCTTACAGGACCTCCAGGAATGGATACGCCACCACGTCCCCAGACAGCCCATTCCAGTGAGTCACTAATCATCACCAGCAGGAACCAGTGTCTAACCTGCTGCATTTAACTCTATTACCTCACATCCCACTCATCACCTCGTTGCTCCATCCCTCCCTGCATGGGAACACTGCTGAGCTGTCCCCCCACACTGACCTTATACAAGGAGGCAACATGGTCATCTTTTCCTCCATTTGTCCCCAGTCTTCTTGCCCTGTCCACGTGTGCTGGTGTTCCTGTGGTGCCACCTCAGCTGGCTCTCCAGTGCATTCACCTGGGGGTGAGAAAACAGCAGCTCTGAGAGAAATCTGCACCACTGCACAGATAATCTTTAACCAGTCCCAAATACAAGGAATCTGCACCACTGCACAGATAATCTTTAACCAGTCCCAAACACAAGGAGTCTGCATCGTTGCACAGATAATCTTTAACCTGTCCCAAATACAAGGAATCTGCATCATTGCATAGATAATCTTTAACCAATCCCAAATGCAAGGAGTCTGCACCACTGCACAGGTAATACTTAACCTGTCCCAAATACAAGAAGAAAATGCTGGCTCAAGTTTTCTTCACTGGGGTTCATGACTCCATGAAAGACAAACATTGGGACACCAAGTTTTACCTGTTTCCGTAGGGAAGTGACTGTCTTCTCCAGTTCAGCCACAAGGGACTCAAGATTCTCTCTGGAGGAAGGGCTTGGGGAAGGCACCTTTTCTCTGGGGTCAGGGATAAAAAGTGAAAGGGGTTATGCAAACAGCAGCTTCCTGGGTGAGGGAATCATTCTGCCTTCTTCAACATCAGCCTCCATGTGAGCATCAAAGGAAGGGCCCCACTGCCAGATTCACCTGCCAAGAGGTGCCAGCCAAAGAGCCCCTCAGCCCAGCTATTTACACATCAGAGCTGGGCTCTGCACTGAAGTGTTGGAGGACTGGCTGAGCTCAGCATCTCTGTACTGATCCACCCCTGACCCCAGACCTCTGCAGAGGGCCAGATTCAGAGTTATGGACTGAAGTTATTAAAAACTTCTGTTTCATAAAATGGAGGTAGAAGGGGTGATACTCCACCTGGGGAAGGCAGGCTTGTGCTTGGCAGGGTTTTCCTCTGGGTAGCTGAAGCCAGGAGACCTCTTGCTTCGGAACCGCTGTGAAAGAGCCCTGAACTGCCCTCGTGTCCGGCAGTCTTGGGAAGGAAGGGAAAGGCTGCAGTGAGCACTGGGGTTTAAAGCAGGACTGTGTGAATTGCAGCAGCACAGGGCAGTGCTGTCCTCCTGCACCATCCACCCTGGTCACATCTCTTGGGCCAGAGGGAAGGAGGCAACAAAGGTGTGAAACAGGGTCTGCATCACTCATGGATTCCCATGTCTCAGATGGACATCTGAACCAGAATGCAGCCCAAAGGGACCATGGCAGGATCTGTGGGTTAATGGCAGAGATTTAGGCTCCCAAATGAGTCTGTGAAGTGGCACGTGCTGGGGGTCATGTCCTGTTTCAGTCTCTCCCCCAGCCAGAGATCAAAGCCCTCAGTGAGGTGGACTTTCAGACAGATTAAATGAAGCTCACAGGCTTCCTAGAGAGGTGGCCAGTGTCCCAAACCTCTCGGGGTTTAAGAAGTATTTGGATATAATAATAATTAAGATGTAATTAAGACATAATTAATCATTTGCTTTAACTTTTGATCAGACCTGAATTGGTCGGGTGGTTGGGCAGGATGATTGCTACAGGTCCTTTACAACTGAAATATTTCTATTCTATTCTATTCTATTCTATTCTATTCTATTCTATTCCATTCCATTCCTATTCTATCCCTATTCTATCCCTATTCTATTCTGTTTGATTGCTAATATATTTTATATTCTATTCTCTTTGCACCCATTTGCTGACACAAGGTTCTCCTGGTGCAGCCAGAAATCAGCTATAATTTCATAAAAGCTGCTGTGGCGTGTGACAAATGCCACCCAGAGTGATGCCCAGGCCAGTCAGTGCCAGAGCATCCCTCTCCTCACCCTCACAGCAGTCCTGCCACAGGCGCAGGTCCACGGCAGGAATCTCCTCACAGCTGACCATGCCCTGCAGGTACGATGCCACCTGGAACACATCTCTCTGCAGCTGCTGGATGTGATCACTGTTGTCACAGATGACACGAGCCAGGGACGCCTGTCTGATCTGAGTCAGCTGTGCCGGCGTGAAGACTCCGGGGTTCTCATACCAAAATCTGCAGTGGGGTGTAATCACAGCGTGACTCAGGAGTGGGAGAGGAGGGAGGGAGTGACTGAGTGAGTGAGTGAGTGAGTGAGGCTGGGAGAGGAAGAAGAGCTCCCTGACATCTGTGTGGCAGGACCCACACCCCTCAAAATGAGCGTCTGCTCTGGTGTCAGGTGGCTGCAAACACAGATGGCTTTTCCTGAACCCACAAACCCCCATGCTCCAGCCATAAGTGCATCACCAGACAAAGAGGTGTCTTGTTCACACAAGCAGCAAACAGAGATTAGAAAGAAGCTCCTGTGGACATTTTCTAGCATTTTCATGAGATATTGGGAACATCCTCAATGATTCCCAGTGTTCTGCAGTGAAATGAGAAGCACTAAATCAAGAAAGGATGCCTTGACAGTAAGTGTGACAAGTGCTTTTGCAAATACACTGGACAGAGAACACTGTTCCTCATATCGTAAGACAATAAATAATAAAAAATTACAGATTCTGCTTCTCCCTGTAAGGCAAAAAACCTCCCAATCAGAATAACCAAAGGATTTGGGATGACTGCAATGGTAATACCTGTCTCCATCCCTCAGCCTTCTGAACTGAGTTGTTAACAGGCACATCAGTGTTGGTCCCACTCTTGTGCCAGGGACAAGATCCTCCACCATCAGTGCTGGAAACAGGTCAATATTTTTGGTAGTTCCATATAAACTGCAGGATAACAGATATTAAAAAAAATGTTAAGAGGCTCTCAAAGAGTGGAAATAATATAAATCTGATACCAACATAGGAATTCCTATGTCAGGAACTCATCTGAACAGTATTTTTAATGGTTTTATCTAAAAGACAATGGGATAAAGACCTGCCTTGGCAGAGGCAGCCAGGGCAGATAGGACGCAGTTTAGTCTGACTGGAAAATAGCTCCAAGGCTCAATCTGCTCCCAAACTACGCCACAACAGTGCCTGACAACATTCCACCCAGAACCAGACTGATCACGTGGAGAAACCTCATTTGTCTTACCCCATTGTTAAACCACAGTTATTACCCTATCTTAACATCTGTGGGGGAAAATATCTGGGAAGGTTATTCCATGGGCGTACTGGAAGGAGCAGGAACTTTTCACTGACTGGTCTCCTGTAATTCTGATGCTTCCACATCCAGGCTACAGTACCTCCTGAGCTTTTCTCTGATCTCCAAGTTCTTTATCTCATTTCGGAGGTCCTCAAACTCCTGCGCAGAGGAGAGGTTGCAGAAGACCCTGAAGTCGTTGTAGGGTGGGATGCCATGGTCTCGCCCTCTCTGGATGTTGATAGCAGCCAGGTCCAGCGACACAGAGTGTGCCATGGAGAAGAGCTTCTCCGTCAGCTCCATGTTGAGTAGCTCAGAGGGCACCCGCATTTTCCCAGGGACCCCAAACAGCCCACGGAGGAGGGGGTCAATCCCCCCTTCCTGCATGATCCTGAAAGGGGAGAAGAAGGCCTTGTGCAGCGGGATGTGGCCTTGTCGGATGGGCTGGAAGGTCTCGTTCAGCCGGTACAGGATGGGGTTGATCAAGGTGTGCCCAAAGCGGAAAGCGGCCGTGGCAAAGGCGTTGAGAATCCCTGCATTGACGTTGGGGTTGTAGCCTCTGTACTCACCCAGCATCTTCATCCCAGCCTCCCCAAGCACCTTGGGCAGCCACTGGGCATAGGTGATGTGCTGCATCTGGGCACCCACAATCTTCCGTGCCTCGTAGTACAGGAGGTCCCCGTCCCAGTGCGGGTTGAGGGCGGCCAGCTCAGTGGCAACGCGGTTGTGCTCCCTGAACCACAGCGTGTGCATGGCCGTGAGCCCCAGCTGCTCGTTGGCACGGTGGTCTCCTGCCAGGAAGCACGGCACAGGGCTCTCGTTCTCATCCCTCATGCACTCCGTGGGTGGCCCCACAGCGAAGGGAAGGAGATGCTTCCCCGAGCTGGGCACGACTTGCCCTCGCTTCAGCAGCCCTTTCTGGCCGCTCAGATCCCGCAGCTCCCGCGACTCCTGCTCCGTGCTGCCGTAAACGTTGGAGGCATCGATGTAGGATGTCAGGTGGTTGATCTGCTCCCTGGCATAGACAGAGTTCATCAGCAGTGAGGTCATCCCACTGCCACACACGGGGCTGGAGCGCACGAAGAACATGCAGCGCCCGTGCCGCACGCGGGGGTCGTTGGCGGGGACCGCGATGGAGAAGCAGGGGGGGTCGTTGCTGCACACCTCGCTGCAAGGGGCTCCGTCTGAGAAACGGGACATGCTGATGGCTGCCACTGTCTGGTCCATGTCGTGGTCCAGGAACTGGCCCCACTGCATGAGCATGTGCGTGAACTGGTCATCAGGGGTGATGGTCTCGGTCCCGATCATGGCAGTGGAGACAAGGCGAGGTAGAGGAAGGGGCAGATCCCTGGCATCTTCTGCCAAGGAAAACCCTCGGGGGAGGTTAAATCCGTTCTGGTAGGCGGGTTTGAGGAGCCTCTGGAAGGCTGTGAGGGATGCACCCCACATGGGGTGCTGGAGGTTGTTACAAGAGCCATCGTGGGTCCTGTACTTCTTGTGGAAGCAGATGTCGGAGCAGTTGGGTGTGCGGCGGTGGGCAGAGCAGCCCGACAGGTTGGCGATCATGGTCAGGTAGTGAGGGGACACCAGGTCATTGTAGCGATAGCCTGTGAAGGGAAGGGCAAAGCACCAGGTCAGGCATCACCTGCAGCCTCCTGATTCCCACTGTGCCATGGAACAGCTTTGTGTGCAAACCCCTGTCAGGATGGGCGTGGGATGGCCGGGTCTCTGAGTGTGGTGTTGCTGTGGAATTTATGGGAAGCAAAGGATCACATCAGGCCCATAAAGGAAAAAAGAATGGGGAGAGAGTTTAGTGCAAACTGCACAGAGCTGGAAACCAGAAATGTTGTGACTGGCAGAGCAAACTGTGAGGGTGGTCTCAGTCCCTATTCTGGGTTTATTTTATGGCTCCCTGGGTTATTGCTGCCACCACGAGCTCCATCACCCACCCAAGCTCTACGTGACGAGCAGCAGGAAGCCGTGGGTGACTGCCAGGGCGCTGCTGCACCGTGTGAAAGCGCTGAATGATGCTGCATTGTGTGGATGCTGACAGGGCAATGAGCAGGAGAGGCTGGCAGTCCAACCAGCCCAGACCAGACCTGCTGCCTAGAGAGAGACTCCTTGCACCCTGGAATACATCCAGGCAGGAAAAAATATTTACAGGCCCCAAACACACATGCCTGCTACATGATGAATCACATGTACAGGTAAAAGCACGCAGTGTACAAGGAATGTTTGCTGTACATCAAGGAAGTCCCAGGTAGGAAGTCTGGGGGTCCAGCACTGCATGTTTGGACCTCATCAGGTGTTTTTGGTGTTACATTGCTTTGTTGTTTGCTATCCTGCCTCAATAGAAGGAACCTGAGTTGCTGGGACTTACCTGAGGTTGTAGCTAAGAGGTCAAAGGAGTAGAGACAGAAAAGGGATATCCCCATTTCTCTGGAACAGCATAATAATACCCCAGAGTTCACAGCATTGTTCTCGTTGCCATTTGGAGGGCAGGAAACATCTCAGACCCTGCTGTTGAGGGTCTGAACTTCAGATCCACAAGGATACTCCTTTATCAGTTGGATGGTTAATACTTTCTAAAGAATAGGGCTTTTATAGCCATTCTAGAAACCTTTACCAAAGCAGGCAACTAAAACATTTTCCTGGGTATCAAATTGGTTTGATGAACACAAGACCAGCCCTCCAGCTGTTAAAAAATCCATGAGCTATAGAAAGAATTGCCACCCAGACAACACATTTCTTGATATACCCAATATTGATATGGATTTTTTATACACCACTGCACATTTTAAAATACACATCATTGTTTTCATTTCACCCTGCACACAAAATTAAGGAGGGAAGTGAAATCTCTCCTACCTGTGACATTCATGTCCACGATCAGCCCTTGCTGCACATGTTCCTGAATCAGCTGCAGGGTCCTTTCAAAGATCTCCCCTGCCCTGGCTGTCTCGATGGTGTAGGGGTCCCTCGGGTAGCGGAACAGAGCCAGGAGGTCGTTGGGAGTCTTGGGGCGCCTGTTTCCAGGAATTAAAAGTGATGCAGGATCATTAAAATTAATCAGCTCTGCTCAGGGCAGTGAGACCCTACAGGCAGCAAAAATCAGGATCTAAGCTGGTCTAGTGCTTTGGCCCCCAAATTAGTGCATGGAACCAACGTGGCTTGCCTGCACATTGCAGATGATTAAAGAAAGGATATTTTTCCCCAGGAAAATGCACATATTTAATTCCCTCAGTGTCTCTGGGTTTTTTCTGCGATAGCAATTTATTTTTTCACTTTTCAACAGCTGAAACCCAGAGGGTTCCTGCCTTAATACAAACTATCCATCTTTCCAATAAAAACATATATTGGGGTAGAAGAGGAGGGGATCATATTCACTCCAGAATTTATTTTTTATTGAGGAAATTGTTGGAATTTTTATATTATTGTTTCTGTTCACCCTCCAAAAAGTCAGTTGCATTCATAAAATGACTACTCTGATTATTTTCTTTTTTATCCACTGTCTCCAGAACCAACTCCAGCTGACAAAATGCAGATAGAAGTGACATAAGAGACAATGCTCGCGTATCTCATTTTTCCAGAATCCCAAATGCCTGCTGGGAAGCTCCATCACATCCCACATGGAGCAGCTTCAACCTCCAGCACTCAAAACCATCCCGCAGCTTTCCTTAGCGGGTTGCCAGCGATAAAACGAGCTTTGAGAAAGCTTCATTTCTTGTGGGTTTTTATCACTTTTCCTGCTTCAGGCCCCAGCTGAGGGCACTTCCCACACTTACTTGCTGAAGAGCTCGGTGCGTGTGGAGTTGATGGCGTGGTCCACACTGCTGATGGCCTCGCGCAGCGACGTGGCCACAAACGTGTCCCCGCTCCGCCCCACGTCCGTGGCTGCCCAAAGCACAGAGAAACAACAAAACACCCTCAATTTACTCTGATATTAATTGGCCCTCCCAGCTCAAGGAAATCTGCGCACCAGCACCAGCCCCAGCGTGACCATTTGTAATACGAACACCGTGATTTTTATTTTTTTAGGACAGATATTCTGAAGAATATGATCTGCCTGAAAAAGAAGGTGTTTTTTGCAGGAGGTGTCTGTGGACACACATTCAGAGTTTTCTCCTGTACAGCTTTGCAAAAAACAATGTCTATTTTGGCTAGTGGTAAACTGCAAAAAGAAAATGCAAAAATCACAGCGGGTTAATCCAAAATAACATATTTGCTTCCCACAGAGGTGCTTCGCTAATTCATGAAATTAATTTAAATACATTGCTCATCCATTAATTTTCTGTTTGTGGAACACTTTACTTATTAATTATTGGTAGTAACTAATGGATATTTATGATAATAATAGTTCAAACTTAGTGTTAGAACATCTGCTACATAATTTTAAATAAAAAATACCAAAGTTGTTGTTAGAATACCTTCAGAAATAAAGACATCACTTCTTTAAAATTACTACAGGATGCATTTGTTAAGCCAGGGCCTTTGTCACAGCTGAACAAACCAGTTTCCATTTGGCTACTGGTGCATGCTACAGCCAGCTAGTGAATGAGGCACCAATCAAGAATAAGCCACAGAAATGATCTCAGGAATTATGTCAAACAACAAAGATATTTCTGACCATTTTTAGCTCCTTGCTTACAACCCCTGTTGTTACTAAATTCATCTAATAAGAGACTCACTATCCACTCTGGCTACTGCTGGAACAGCTCTTTACTTACATTTTTAATTTTTTTGCTTGCCTTTGATTTCCTTTTTCCTTTGCCAGTTCTCTTACCCTCTAAGAGGTTCAATTTCCACTCCTGACCTCTGGTTTGACCAGCAGAGGAGAGCTACTCCTCCTTGTTCATTGCAGCTTCCCTAATGCACAGAGCAGGAGATTAAAAACCAGACTTAGTTCCCATTCCTAAGAGTGGTACATGGTCTAAAGTTGGACTTGATGATCTTGGAGGTCTTTTCTAGCCTTATTGATTCTGTGATTCTATGATTCTGTGGCTGAGCAGACATTTAAACCCCTGTATTTGCAGTGACAATGTTGTTCTGCTCATCCCTCCCCTGGCGTGCAAGGTTTCGGCCAGATGATGATTTGTGAGCACATTGGCACATTTTAATAAGTTTCTCCCTCCCAGCAGAAGCAATAACTACATGGGCACTGACAGCTGGGCTTGAAGGAGGAGGGTAAAGACAACACCTTTGGCTTTGCAGGGAGCAACTGCAGCTCAGCTGAGCAAACAGCGAGGGGCAGCTGGGAGGTGTGTGGGCTTTCACAACAGAGTGACTCCGACCCAAGGGGCCTGACTGCAAAGAAGCTGAAGAAATCATTTCTTACGTAATTGTCTGCTCAAACTGTGGCCATCAGAAGAGCACAGCACCTCCCTACTCGGGAGCCAGAGAAGGCTCAGGGGGAGATACAGTACCAGTGATGGTGAGCTGCATGGCACTCGAGGTGAAGCCAAAGGGGTTCCTGGCTATGCACTCGTATCTGCCCTGGTCAGCCACACCCAGGTCCTGAATGGAGAGGGTCCCGTCCTGGCTGATGTGGAACTTGCCACTCTCTGTGATCTGGATGCCCTCCTGTTGCACCAGCAAAAGACAGAAATGGTGTCAGAGCACGGAAAGCTTCCACCAGCCCAGCCTCCAGCCTGCTCAGCAAACTCAGGGATGGATGTGATGAATGAATGTGGCCACCAGATGTTAGCATTGCTCTTCCAGAGAAACCAGGAAGAAGTGCAAGGACACCTGTTCCTGAAAGGAGCCAGGGTGAGGAGGTCCCTGCACAGCTCCTTCCCCTGGCCCAACCCAGGAACTCCCCACAGGGCACAGACACCCCACACAGACGCCCCACACAGACGGGCTGGCTGGAACAAGTCCCAAGCCCTGATGCCCTCACAGAAGTTTCATGGCACAGAATTAAGCTGAAATGTTTTCAGCTTTAGGACAACCTGAAACTGATGGATTTTTGCTGTCCTTGAGCTGCAGATCCCAGCTTTTGCTGACTCAGACAGCATCACTCAAACCCAACCTCTCAGCCTGACTGGTGGAAGAAGTGACTTTAGCTTTTACTTTTTTATTCTCCTGCTTCTTAACATCTTTCTGCTGCCCTGTCCCAACCTAATGATGGTTCTGCTGCCCTCTCAGGCTCTTTCCTTCTGCTCCCACTGTTGGCTGGGCCCACAGAAAGCTGCAAATTCACCTCCCATCAAACTTCTCTTGGATAAGTGAGGCTCGAGCATTTTCTGTGCCTGACTGTGCTCAAAGGCAGGGCAGGCAACAATGATGGTTCCAAGCACAAGCAGTAAAAAAATCAGAAGAACTTCATCTAATGAATTCTTGGAAAGAGCAACCAGGCTGAAGTGTGATTTTGAGGGATCATAGCTTTGCCCCATCAAAGCTGAAGCCAGCCAGCATCATCAAGTACCATCAGCAGGAATCCTGCACACAAGAACAAACTACTTAGAAAAAAAATTAATTTTCAGGAGTTTTTTTTTTCCCAATAGACAGTCAATCAAGTATTTATAACAACCTGGAATGTCACGGGTTTCAAGTGACTCTTTAGGAAGGAAGAACAGGAGAATATTTGCTGCAAGGCTTCGAGCCTCAGAAACTGCAATGTTCTTTTAAAATCCCCAAATCAGTGGAAATGTTGGTCTTTATTCATACGTATTGCAAAACTAATGAAGCTGGGAGAGGTGTTGAAGGAGAGGGTTGTTTAATTCTCCCCCAGAGGAGCTGTCCCTCTCCCCAGTGACACGAAATCATCACGTACCTTGACCCAGGTTATGGTGGGCCGAGGGTCTCCCTGGGCAGCACAGGAGATGGACACATCCTGGCCTGTCTCTGCCACCAGGTCCTGGGGGGGATGCAGGAACACAGGGATCACTGTGCAACACAGGAGGAAATGAAATGCATCAAGGAAAATAGAGGAGTCTGTGTGTAAAAAAAACATCTCAGCATGGGAAAAGCAGAGCTGCTGAGCTGCTGTTCCTGCAAGGGCTCTGCAGAGGGGCAGCAGCTTGCCCTGTGCTCTCTTACTCGCTACCAAGCTCTCTGTTCATTAATTTATCTAATTTATGTTCATTATTTTCTGAAGTCTGTGCTTGAAGCTTCACTAATTTCATGCGTCCAGAGAGTTTCCTTTCCCTCCAGCCTGCCATTAGTGAAACCCTGCCCTGTTTGTGAACAGGAAGGGAAGCTTGCTTATTTAGAAGAATAATTTATAAGGGNATATATATATAAAAGCAATAATTTAATGAATACTTTTTTGCAAATAATCCAGTTTTTCCTTCACCAAAGCAATGTTCTCCCTTTCTGCAGCTCCCAAACTGCAGCAGTTTATCTACATTAACAAACCCTGGCACTCTGGAAACCTCTCCAACATTTCCCACCAGCTGATGGAGCCCTCATGGCTGGACATCTGTTCCCAGGGAAGAGCAAAATCCCACCCCGTGGGAAAGGGGACAGCTCCCTGCCTGCTCAGAGGGTTATTCACCACAACATCAAATCAATGTCCCCCCCGTGCCAGCCCTGCTCACCTCGCGGGGTGACCGAGAGCTGCACCGCGAGGGTCCTGACGCCGATGGCGCTGATGGCGTGGCACTCGTACTGCCCGTGGTCGTGCAGGGCCACCCGGCCCACCCGCAGCGTGCCCGTGGACAGGACACTGTGCCGCCGGTCACTGGGCAGGGGACCACCTGGGACAACGAGCAGCTCGTTAATTCCCTGTGATGTTCCTCATCCCATTGATGCCAACATGATTTTTGCTTTTGTACGGTCTCCGTATCTATTTGCAGCTCTGGAGACTGCTGTTGTAGAGTTACAGGGTTTTATAGTTATAGTTTGTTGCACTGCTGGCTACGAAAGAAACACACAGGCTTCAGAGCAGTAGTTTGGACCACCAGGCAGGACCATCAAAAGGGGCCTGCCCTTCTTTATTCTCTCATTTATATATCTTTCCTAAGACAATCATGGATTGGTCAAAGAGGTTACCACCTCTGTAAGCTCACAGGATAAAGACATGGTCAATCATCTTTCTTTGCCTTAGGGGAAAGGAATGAAAAACAATCTAAAAGTTTAAAACAATCTTGGCTAGTTAGGAAAACAAGGACTATGTTTATAGAAAATGCATGGGAACTTCTACTANCCAGAGGAGCTGTCCCTCTCCCCAGTGACACGAAATCATCACGTACCTTGACCCAGGTTATGGTGGGCCGAGGGTCTCCCTGGGCAGCACAGGAGATGGACACATCCTGGCCTGTCTCTGCCACCAGGTCCTGGGGGGGATGCAGGAACACAGGGATCACTGTGCAACACAGGAGGAAATGAAATGCATCAAGGAAAATAGAGGAGTCTGTGTGTAAAAAAAACATCTCAGCATGGGAAAAGCAGAGCTGCTGAGCTGCTGTTCCTGCAAGGGCTCTGCAGAGGGGCAGCAGCTTGCCCTGTGCTCTCTTACTCGCTACCAAGCTCTCTGTTCATTAATTTATCTAATTTATGTTCATTATTTTCTGAAGTCTGTGCTTGAAGCTTCACTAATTTCATGCGTCCAGAGAGTTTCCTTTCCCTCCAGCCTGCCATTAGTGAAACCCTGCCCTGTTTGTGAACAGGAAGGGAAGCTTGCTTATTTAGAAGAATAATTTATAAGGGAAAAAAAAAAAAGAAAACTAAACAAAAGCTTTAAAATATTAAGGAAAAAATGTAATTAAGCAAAAGCTTTAAAAAATTAAGAAAAAAACTAAGCTTTAATTAAGCAAAAGCATCCCTGTGTGACTTGTGCTTTACAGAGTCTTGATTTTAGAAAACCTAAATTCCGATTGAATCTATGACCTGGTAGGGAATGCTTAAGAGAAGTGTAGAGCCAGAGTTAAATGTCTGCTAGAAGGAAACATTATGTTTTGCAGAATATTTTGTCTAAAAAAATAATTTCACTATTAATTCTGCAGGAAAGACAAAATTTTAATATATATATATAAAAATATATATATAAAAGCAATAATTTAATGAATACTTTTTTGCAAATAATCCAGTTTTTCCTTCACCAAAGCAATGTTCTCCCTTTCTGCAGCTCCCAAACTGCAGCAGTTTATCTACATTAACAAACCCTGGCACTCTGGAAACCTCTCCAACATTTCCCACCAGCTGATGGAGCCCTCATGGCTGGACATCTGTTCCCAGGGAAGAGCAAAATCCCACCCCGTGGGAAAGGGGACAGCTCCCTGCCTGCTCAGAGGGTTATTCACCACAACATCAAATCAATGTCCCCCCCGTGCCAGCCCTGCTCACCTCGCGGGGTGACCGAGAGCTGCACCGCGAGGGTCCTGACGCCGATGGCGCTGATGGCGTGGCACTCGTACTGCCCGTGGTCGTGCAGGGCCACCCGGCCCACCCGCAGCGTGCCCGTGGACAGGACACTGTGCCGCCGGTCACTGGGCAGGGGACCACCTGGGACAACGAGCAGCTCGTTAATTCCCTGTGATGTTCCTCATCCCATTGATGCCAACATGATTTTTGCTTTTGTACGGTCTCCGTATCTATTTGCGGCTCTGGAGACTGCTGTTGTAGAGTTACAGGGTTTTATAGTTATAGTTTGTTGCACTGCTGGCTACGAAAGAAACACACAGGCTTCAGAGCAGTAGTTTGGACCACCAGGCAGGACCATCAAAAGGGGCCTGCCCTTCTTTATTCTCTCATTTATATATCTTTCCTAAGACAATCATGGATTGGTCAAAGAGGTTACCACCTCTGTAAGCTCACAGGATAAAGACATGGTCAATCATCTTTCTTTGCCTTAGGGGAAAGGAATGAAAAACAATCTAAAAGTTTAAAACAATCTTGGCTAGTTAGGAAAACAAGGACTATGTTTATAGAAAATGCATGGGAACTTCTACTACAAAATTACAAACATGGAACACTGCAAAAAGCAGGGCGACAACAGTTATATGGTTTTATAGTTAGAGTTATATGGTTTCCTCATCCAAGCACTTTTCCTATTAGACAAACAAATTCCTGAGGGCCAGTTCTGGTCTTGGTTCTTATGGGAATCAAGGACAAGACACCTTCCCAAAACGCTTCCTTGTGTATTAGACATAAACAACTAGCAAGGACAGAGGTTTCAGAAGGGGTTGAACCAGAAGGGGGAATTACTGCATTACCTGTGCTTTTAATTCTTGTCAATAATGCTAATTTGCTGAATTTATAAAACTATACTTGCCCTGTGTCATGTGTGTTTCAAGGAGTGTGCATTTTCAGTGCATTTGCAGCGTGCATTTTGCATATTTTCACCTGGAGGCCTCCAATTAAAGACCTGCTTTTATTTTAGTTCCTGTATTAATATTGTCTCAAAAGTGTTTTGTGCTGTTTCTAGATTTTGAAGGCATCACCATCACTGGAGGGGTCTATGTGAAAGTCACACATTTCATTTCCTTTCCAACATCAATTCCCCTGAAATACCACCTTTAGACAATGAGCTATCTGATCAGCTGAGAAGAGCTGAAACCCTTTTTCTCTCCTCTTAAGTATTTTCTTAGTGCAACCTGCAGATTTTTTGACCCCTGATGGGTAGCAAATCACTCTTCAATTATCCAAGCTGTCTTTTTCATCAAATCAATGGGAACATTTGTCATTGTCTTTCTAAATTTGTTGGTCTGATTTTCTGGTTTGAAAGCTGATGTTTCAACATTTTCTCTGTTTCAGGAGAAAAGCTGAAAACTAAACTGCTTTAATAAACCCAAATAAAATTATCAAAACTTGTCAGGCTAGCAACTTTTTTTTTCTATACTCCATTTTCCTCCATTTACTCATCCTCTTATTTATTCATCCCAAATACCAAAACCCCCCAAGCTCTCAAAAGTGGCTTTGAAACGAACAGTGCTCCACCACTTCCCCTCCTCTTGTCTTGCTTTTAGCATGTGAAAGCACCATAAAGCTTGGTTGGTTCTTTTATTTATGGAGTGCTGAGTGCAAACCTGGTTACAAAGCACTTATGAACCTTACTTCTTGTCACTGTGCTCCTTTCCACATGCCTAAGATATATTTTCTGGGAAGTGGAAGAAAACAGGTTAAAGGAGATGGAGAACATGCAGGCAGAGCAGAATTTCAGCTGGTCCTTCTTAACTCCGTGTCAGGGCCATTGCTGTGGAAGCTGGAACACAATCCCCACAAACTCTCCACAGCACTAAACCATTAATTATGGCTTGTGAAGCATAAGGAAAAGTTGGAGGACCTCTGGGCCAAGCATTACTGGCTTCTGTCCCAGAAAGTGTTGGATGAGATCAGTTCAGTGGAGCCAGCGCTAAAAATTATTTGAGACTTTAAAAGTTCACCACCACCTGTTGTCCCAAAATCCTTTTTCCTAAGCTAAGAGAAAACTGTGAGATGTGTCAGTGAATGGTGCCCTTCTGCAACGTGCTCCCCAAGGGCAGCAAATGAAGGACAGTGACAGAGAGCTGGCACATGGTGGTACTGCAAGGAAGTGGTGGAATCATCATCCCCAAAAGTGTTCAAAGAAAAGTGTAGATTTGGCATTTAGGGACACGGTTTAGTGGTGAATATGGCGGTGTTGAGTTAAAGGTTGGACTTCATGATCTTGGAGTTCTTTTCTCATTCAAACAATTCTGTGATTGATACCCACTGATCTGGAGTGTCCAGACCTTGCCTTTTCAGAGGAGGTCAGAAGCCACTGCAGGAAGAAGTGTGAGACTTTCCATGGGTTTCATGCTGATGGAAACCATCACACTCCTCCCTTGTGACAGAGACCCAAGAGACTCCTTCCTCAGTGCTGAACAGCATCCTTGGTGATCAACAACACACCTCCCAGTGGGACTGGGTCTGTGCTGGTCACAGTTTGTCCTGTGCCACCACTGCAATTCACCACCCTGGACCAGCAGCTCAGCTGTTCCCACCCACACCCTGTGGAGGATGGCATGGGAGAGAGAAACCACAAGTCAAGTGAGGCAGTACCTGCCCTTGTCCAGGTGATCACTGGTGGAGGGTGACCCTCAGCAGAGCAGGGGAAATCCACACTTTGTCCCTCAGTTACTGTCTGATCAGTGGGAATGACAAGAAACCTGGGAGAATCTGGAAGGGAAAGCAATGACTGAGCAGCAGGAAACAGCCAGGCAGCAAACTCAGGGAGTTCATGGGAGCAGAACCAGTCACAAGACACAAATACACCCCACTGACCAGACACATTTGTGTCCCAGAAACATCACAGAATCTGCACAGGATCAGCCTGGGGCCCCTCACCTTGCACTATGATCCTTGCTGTGGCCTGGATGGACCCCTCAGAGTTGCTGGCATTGCAGTTGTACTGCCCCTGGTCTGAGAAGGTGACATTCTGAATGAAGAGTCCTCCAGAGCTGGTGGTTGTGAAACGGGAATCCTGTGGCAGAGGAGAGCCCGTGCCAAGGGTCCAGCTGATGCCAGGCTGGGGGTGCCCAGAGACCCCACACTCCAGGGTGACACTTTCCCCAATCAGCACTTCAGTGTTCTGTGGTTGGATCACAAAAGTGGGCTTGGCTGGAAGGAAAGGAGAGCTTTAGGAACCAGCTCTGCTGCCTGCTCACTGATGGGCAGAAGTTGCTTGGACTCCTCTGCAACCCAGCAGCCCACCCTGGTTCTTCCCTGACATCCAAATCCTTGCTGTGAGCAATGCCTCCAGCACCTTCCTACCACCTCCTCACACCCACTCACTCAGTGCTGGAGCATCCCCACACCCGTGTCCCCTTCACCCTTGTGCTGCAGAATTCATCCCAGACTTCAAACTCCCTCCTCAGCCCCAAATTACCTTCCATCACTAAGTACCCCTTTTCCCACTCCAGAGGGAACTCCTAAAGCTCAGGCCTCACTTGGCTGTCAGCCACTCTCTCCCCCAGCACACCAAGAACATCTTGGCACACACAAAGCTGGGGCTGACTCTGATTTAGCTCCACTCCCATCCCCAAGCCCAGCCAGGTCACAAAGGGGTGCACAAAGCTCAATTACCTGGGGTGCCAAAGTAGCGCAGCACGACCTCCTGCGTCTTGACCTCCCCAGCAATGTTCTTGGCCATGCACTGGTAGACGCCTTTGTCCGACTCCTTGGTGTTCTGGATCATCAAGGTACCATCTTGCAACAGGTTCAGGCGGTTGTCATCTTTCATGTCAATCTTATTACTGAAAAAACAGCCACAAACAGGCAAAATCTGAAAGGAATAAAGGCTGGTGGTCCCGCTGGAGCTGCTGGGATTTCGGGGGGCTTTGCCTGCATTGCAGGAAGTTGGTGTTTCTTGGAGCTATTCTGAGACTTGGTGAAATTTACAGCCATTAATCTGATTCACAGCACTGCACTGCAGCTCCAGCTCCCATTTACTCCCTGGGTGAGCTGCTTTTTCTCTCCCTGCTGATTACACAGGACATTTACAGCCCATCAGCAGAGCACTCTGTTCCCATGTCACAGCATCGCTGCCATTGTCAGGGTGTCCTGGCCTGGAAAGCCTGTTCTCCTTACTCACTAAGGGCAAATTTAACAATGAATTAACATTGTTCTTGTGTGCAGCCATTGCTATTCAAACTCAAGGCTCAAAGGCCTCAGAGGAGCAAAAAGCTCTGAGAAGTCACCATGGGACCCCAACACAGCTTGGACTCCAACCCAGCCCGAGAGCTGTGAAACATCTTCCTTCTTTCTGCAGTGACCTGTGACTCCTGGATCCCAGCCCGTGGCAGAAGGTCCCAGTGCTGCATCCCATTTGTCCCAGCACGAAGGAATCTTGGAAGGCTGCAGATGATGGAAAGGGAAGAAGGGACCTCTCTCCCCCTAGGACAAAGGCTGAACCCACTATGCAATCTAATCTGCTTGCTGGGCATTTATTTAATTCCCTTGGTGTCTCCTCACTCCAGTCATATCTCATTTGTGGAACATTTATTATCATTACCCTTCTTACAATGCTGTCTTTGGGAGCCTGCCAGCATTTCCCTAACAAAACCTTCCTTCCAAGGGGACTTAACTCAGCCATAAACTTTTGCTCTGGGCTGAAACTCTGCCTGGTGGGGGGTTTGCTGAAGAAGCACACATTGATCATTTTTATTAATAACCGAGCCCTGCTCAGGCTTCACCAGACAAGGAGCTCGTAAAGCAGCAAGGCAGCTTCACTTCCACAGTGGGCAACTGCCTGAGCACAGAATATTTTATTGTGTAGCATTTCCCAGAACACTCTGGCATCTAGCACATAACCTACACACGAATTTGCAAATCCTGTCCTTCAGTGGAGCATGGTGATTTTTCCTTTTGGAAAGAAACCTCATACCTAGCACGATCAGCCTTTAGTGAGAGGCCTTTCAGCAGTTAAAAAATGGCAAGCATGGTGGCTGAGAGCAACATGAAACACTTATTTTATTTTTTTCCCCATCAAAAGACAATTGCTTTCAGCCTGCAGAGTATGTTTATAGGAAAGTTATAAGCTCTTGGAATCTATTACAAATGCAGATGAAATACTTCAAATGCAGATGAAAACAGCACTTGGATTACGTGGTCACCAGAGAATGCTGTTAAAAGGAAGGTAAATATAACCCATGAAATAACCATTTCTTTTTTTCTTCCTTTTTTTAAACGTTGTGTGAAACAGCTTTTGTAATTACAGGCAGGCACTGAAGAGCTCAGTGCTTGAAAACCTTTACCACCCCAGGGCTCCTTGTGTGTAACTTACTTGTTGTGCAGCCAAATAATAGCAGGCTTTGGGTTGCCTTCTGCCCTGCAGGTGAAATAAACTGTGTTTCCCAAGAGCACATCGACGTCCTGGGGTTCTGAGGTTATTCGAGGTCTCTCTGCAAAACACCATTTGAACACAACCCAAAGTCCAAAGCAGCACAAAACTACCTGCAGCCCAGCTGGGGTGTGGTGGGGCACACAGTACCCATCCTGCAATGCCCCAAGAAATGCATCAGCAGAGCCTCAGGCACAGCAGCATCCACTCAGAGCCACCCCAAAACTCACTAACACCTGCAAATGTCATGAAGGAATGGTATCATTGACCTGAACCCACTAAAAGCCCTGGGGAATTGTTGCTGTTCCTATTCCCAGTATGCTGGGCAGCGGATCAGTTCCCACAGACCTGACTGTGCAGTGGTTCATATAGATCTGATCCCTGTCCCCACCCTGATAAGCAAAGAAGTCAGCAGCATCCTCATTTGGGTTGTTTTTCTGCCCTTGGCAGCCTGCAGCTTTCTGATCCACCTGAGCACAGAGCCAGCTCCCTGCAAACCACACTTCCCTCCCAACAGGATTTCATTCATTATGGCCCTAATTCATCATCCTGTCCCTATCCAGCCAAGCCTTTCACTTTGAGATGTACTCAAGCACTAAGCAAGTTAAACATTGAAAGGATGTGCTAAAATAGGGAGGAATTTGTGGACAAGCCCTGGAGTGCTTGATCTTGATTCAGCAAAAAGCTTACCCCTTTCACAATCTGCATGCTCACCAGTAATCCAGTAAAACCAGCTGGATTATTCCTAAAACTGAGAACCTGATACCTCTTCCAGGGGAAGGTCAGTGTCCTCACTCCTCAGACCACAAGTTAATGGCTCAGAAAGAAATCCCCAAAGGCAAACCCAGCACAAACCCAGCACAGCCCAAACCCAGCACATCTCAAAGCCAGCACATCTCAAACCCAGAACATCTCAAACCCAGCACAGCCCCACAGCACAAAAGCTGGCCCAGGGCAGATTTGCCCCTCTGGCTCACAGCTGCTCAAAGCCACGGGTTAATGGTACCAGCAGCTTTCAGACTGACTCAAATATCAGCCTCCTGCATGGGTAGAGCTTTGTGCTGAACTCTCTATCATTTGTCTTCCCAGCTGGCACACCACCAGAGTGAATGCCAAATGCCAGCAAAATCTTCCCCCCAGGTGCTCTGGCTAATTTGACAGACACCCCACTGTGTGCCCATGCCTAAACCAGAACAAATTTGCACTAACAGCTGTACTGTGGCACTGGGAGTGCATTGGGGACAGCTTGCTGTGTGGCACAGCCACTCCATGTGTCCCCAGCTGCTTTCCCCAGGCCCTTCTTATCCCCTCTCCCTTGAGGTCATGGACCTGTTTGTGCCAACTCAACTCTTTGCATGGCTGTGCCCTAAATTAAGCTGTGAAATGGTCAAGATTTTTCAAAAAAAAAAAAAAATGAAATAATGAGAGAAAAGCTGCATGCAATGGAGAGCTCTTCAAAATCCATCTGAGCTCACACATTTGGCTCACAGCAGGGCCATGCACAGCTGGACTGGCATATCCAGGAGGGATGCTAACAGCCAGCCCATGTGAGTGGGAATTTCTCAAACTGACTCTACCAGCAGCAAAGCACCACGGAACTACAGCCAATATTTGTGCCAACCTCCAATTAAAAATCAGAGTTTTGTCTCACCTCTACCTGAAAATCAGAGCTTTGTCTTTTTTTCTATGCGAAATAATTGATTTTAGGATTTTTCAGAACAAAACCTAATTTAAAATTCTGAATTTAAAGAATAACAGCCTAACAAAAGCCATCGGTCACACCACAGTCAAACAAAGCATTCAGCTACATTTCTGCTGTGCTCTCCATCAGGTTTCCAGTTGCATTTCCAGCCACTGCAGCTCTCCCAGTGTTCCCCTTCTGCTCAGCCTAACGTGGGGTATTTCCTCTGGTTCCTGGTTCAGCCACTGTTGCAGCAGATCCTTTGCCAGCCCTACTCTATGCAAAAAGCCAAGACAAAACAGAGCTGCCTCCAACACCCCTGGGAGCATCACCTTCCTCCTGCAGCCCCACCGGGATTCTCCCATCCCAGCAGTGAAGGAGGGAGAAATCAGGATGCCAGCAGAGGGAAGAGGGAGGAAAGGGGATGCAGGAAGCAATTCCCAGAGCAAAGCCCAGCTCCAGGGACTGAGCGTGGCCGATGGAGGGGCGGGACCCTGCTCACCACAGTTGAACTCCGGGGCAGTCAGGGTGACGATGGAGCGGCCGTGCAGCTCCCGGGGAGCCTCGCAGGTGGCCGCTGTCTGGATGCTGCCCTGCTCCGCGTATTTCCTCAGCAGCTCTGCCAGCCACAGCAGGTCACAGTCACACAGCAGCGAGTTGGAGTCCAGCCGCCTGCAACAGCCAGCAAGAGGCAGCTCAGGGCCCAGCCTGCAGCTGCTGTGCTGCCTCCCTCTCCAGGGTGCAGGGGGGGAACATCCTCCAGAGTGAGGGGTCCCTGGGGTGGTGTGCCCTGCATTTGATTATATCCCAAGTGAAAATTTGAGAAGTGTCATTGCCACCATGGTTAACCAGGATGCTTAACCAATTAGAAAGATTTGATTGAAAAACTACCATCAACCATTCCAGCTTCAAATAGAAATTATTCAGTTAAACTGGATTATGCTTCTTTGGACTAACTGAGACACTGAAGTATTGGGCTTTACCCTGAGATGGAGATTTCAGCCTTTACTGAATTCTATAAAAACTGCCTCTGTTACCAGCTTTTGTCCTTTAGCTCCAAAAAAACCTCCCCCTTGACTTATGAGTGGATGGGATCAGTCCCTTTCTATAACCAGGTGTGAGGGGTTGCAGCATTTCTGCACAACTGGAAGAACTTTTATCACTGCAACACAAGCCTGAACCACAGCAAATGGAGCTCCAGTGACCTCCCCGTGCCCCCAGCTCCTTCCCTGCACTGACCTCATTCCTACAAGCAGCGCTATCCATGAGGATAAATAAGGACCACAGGGGGATTACTTTGTGCCTCCTTCCTCACTGACAGTTTTACAGTCAATGGGTCTGGGCCATCC
>VZTZ01010393.1:824630-889568 GCA_013400955.1 Drymodes brunneopygia | reverse complement strand
AAAAAAAAAAGGAAGAAAAATCTAACACTTTCAGGGTCATATATTTGAGAATGTGAGATTTCACACAGAGCCATGACCAAGTATTTTATAGACACCCCAGCTTTTTCACTGGCACCTACAGAGAGCATTTCACAAGATATTCCCTGTTAAAGAGAAGTGAAGCATTTTACCTGCTTGCAGAAACCACTGAGGGCTGCAGTGAGAAATACATTATTTTATTGTACTTGAAAATCATGGCAGAACACCAAAATTCTTTACCTTGTGCATTTTTTTTTCTTCCCAAACACATCGTAGAACTTATTTCCAGAGATCATAAAACCAAAGCAAGAAAGAAGTAAGCTTAAGAGACAGACAGGTTTTCTGGGAATGGCACCCTGGGGAATTCCTGCATGGAAAGAGAATCCTGCCCCTTGGCACCCCTCTGACTAATTTCAATCTAGAAAACAAGCCTTTTCTTTTATGACTCTATGATTTTTCTTTCCATGTTAGATATGAATCTACAGACATGTCCAAGGTCATATCCATGACCTGGACTTTCTACATTTTTCAAGGATGTTTTATGGGTTCAAACTGTTGTGAAGACTTTCCAGGAACGTTCATTCCTGTGGCATTATTAAGCTGTAAGCTGATTATAATTAGACACTAGCATAAAGAAACTTCTAACTGCTTAAATAAGCTCTCAGGTCCAATCAAAACTGTTTTATAAACTTAGCAGTGGCCTTAGAAGTGCAACAACTGAAAAGCTTTGCCAACCAGGCACATTCTTCCTCAGGTCCTGCCCATCTGATTGAAGATAAACAAGTCCTCTTTGCAGGCAATGTTCTTTACTTACAGCCGTTTGAGGGATTCCAGTTGAGAGAATGTCCCTGGATGAATCCTGGAAATCTTGTTGTTATGCAAGAACCTACAGTGGGAGAAGCCATGCCAAAACATTATTCAGTATTTGCACTGTGAGGACGATAACACACCAGGTCACAGCTCGGTTTAAATGCAAAGGCTGCTCATCAAAATGGAGCTCAGTTTTTGAATTCCATGTTTGTTTCCATGAGCTGGAGGGATTTCATCCCTTGGTGGGTGTGATGTAATGTGCCAAAGCTGAGAGTGGGTGTGGGCTGGAAACAGTGACTCAGGATGCGATGGAACAGGTTTGAACTGGACCCTTCCAGTTTCTCTGCAAAGGGAGGAGAAAGGGCACAAAATCCCCTCAGATTGGACCCCCCCTCTGTTTTCTGGGCCTGGGTCAGCCCAGTTTAGGAGGGACCTTTTCCCTCTCCTGTGCAGGTGATGTGACAATTCTACAGGAGCAGCTATTGGTGTTAGACAACTCCTGCCTTAGACTCTGTGTAGTTGTTAACCCAAATCCATGAGCAAATCTAATTCAGCCAACAGCCACCTGAACTGGGCTTCTCTCTGAACAAAACTGAGGCAAATTCTCACTTCCAGAATCTCAGCACACACATAAAACTCCCCAGTTCTTAGAGAAAAACCCTGATCGCACTAAAATGCCTCAGAGGGGACCAAGAGGTGATAATTAACTCCCCATTCCCTGATGGTGGGGAAATTTACTTGTGTTGGTTACATCTAAAACTCGTAAGAGACCACTGATAAAAGATATGGAGCAATTTTAGGAGGTGGAGGAGCAGGAGAGAACACAAAGGCAGCACAGCTCGAGTGCAAATGCCTGCACACACACGTGTGCACCAGAGCTCAGCCTGGTTGCCCAGCTTGGAGGTTGAAAAACCTTCCACTAAAATTTAAATCCAGAATTTTTGTTGGATCCAATACAGTGACTGAGATCAGCCACGTACTGATCCAGGTCTGAATTTTCCTAAGGGTGTGGGATCCCACAATTTTATTTCCTTGGCATGTATGGACATCAGGCACATTTCCACACAGCCCAGAAAAGTCTGCTGGTTTCTCCATGGAGTGGAACCACACATGGAGTGTTGTGCTGGTGGCTCCATTACTGCAAGGAGCAATCCTGGGGAGCAGGAGACTCCATTTCCTCACTGCCCTCAAGAAGGATGTGTGTTTTTCTTGTTAGACTTTCTTCTGACTTTATCCCTTTTCCACCCCCCTTTTTTTTTGCTCACTCTGCCCAACAGTGACTAATGTTGCTGACCTTATGCTCAGAGTAAAATTTCACTTGGCTTGACCAGCTGCAGGACTTTCTGCAGATTTACTCCTATTTAGATGGAAACCTGAACATAACATAAAACGGGAAATTCCCTTCCCATCCTCAGCCACCCTCCTACTCAGCAATTATGTAAAATCTCTTTCTTTAAAGAAGTTCCTTTTTGCATTTGGAAGATCACACTCCATGCTGTGATCCCAAAACTGCTACAACAAATAAAGGGGTTTTCCCCCTTCTCCTCACCCTCTTAGTCTCAAGAAATATCCCATCTTTACTCACAGCCTTTCAAGTTTAGGCAGGTCACTAAAAGTCCCCAGCTCCAGACTTTCCAGGTTGTTGAAATGCAGATACCTGTGAGACAGAAGTCACACACAGATTGCAATTTAAGAGACAGATCTTCCCAGATCTCTCCACCAGTGCCCCCCAGCTGGTCACCACTGATCTCAGGGCAGGTGCTGAGAAGCCAGAATCCCCTTTAGTGTCTCCAGTTTCCACATGCAAACACAGCAGCTAACATGGCTTTTCTGCTAAGGCAGACTAATATTTTCAGTTCCACTGAAATCCAGAGTGTGACCCGGGGGACCTCCTGCCTGTCCCAGGTCATCCCTTGGCATCAAGAAAAGAAACCTGGTGCCTGCAGAGCAGCTCACCACAATACCTGGGCCTCCCTGTTGCCATGAGCTGTGGCATTCACCAGCACAACTAACACATTCCTGACCTTCAGATGGATTTTGTACAGTCCTCAAATTGCCTAAACTCTTCCCCTTTATTTTACACAGGCATACATTTCACAGCAGACACAGATTAATCACAGATCTACAAATACCCATTCTGCTGTTGTAGCTGACTGCATTGAGAAATAATTGCCTAAGCCTCCACATGGCAGTTTGATTTGTAATGGAAGGATTCATGATAAATGGTCCAGTATCAGAGCACAAACTGGGAGAGGGTGACTCAGATTCTGCACTGGAGGGTCACAGTGGGGAAGACAGGGATGTGCTCTAATCAGTCTCAGATGTCTGCTCAGATGGCTTTGGACCTTCAGGAAAGCATCTGAGCCTGTCCATCAATGGGGTTGTACTTTTTCTTGAAAAGCTGGCTTGTGGGGGACAGGAGAATGGGGTGGGATTGGAGCAGAGCTAATTCTTTTGGAGCTAAGCCTGCCTGGGATTGAAAACAGATGGGACTTTCAGAGGGTTGTTTGTTGGTTTTGTGGGTTTGTTGGTTTTGGTTTTTTTTTCTTTTCTTCGTGACATCAAGTCTGGAACGCTCACTGCTGAAATATCCCTGTGGGCAGCATCAGCTCTCTAAGCTCAGCTCAGAGCCAGTTTCAGCTTCCTAAATTTTCTCCCAGGCATCCTTGCTGAGCTGGCTGATGGAAAACCACACTGCACACAAGCTTGGTGGCACACCTATTGTTAGGATTGCCTGGAACTTCCAATTATTCTCTGTCCTCTTGTGCTGTCAGCCTGGAGAACAAGCTGGATCCTATTCCTTTTACAGCAAAATCCTTGGTTACATTCCAGCCCTATAAATGCTGTGGCTGGGAACAATTCAGGAATTAGACCGGTTTCACCTTTGGCCCCTGTTCTCCAATGATGCAAGTAATTCCTACATTTCAATTATTTAGGAAGAATAAATCATAAGGAAGAAATTCTTCCCTGTGTGGATGGTGAGGCCCTGGCACAGGTTTGCCAGAGAAGCTGTGGTTGCCTCATCCCTGAAGTGTCCAAGACCAGGTTGGACAGGGCTGGGAGCAGCCTGGGATAGTGGAAGGTGTCCCTACCCATGGCAGGGGGTTGGGATGAAATGAGCTCTAAGATCCCTTCCAAACCAAACCATTCCACATATCTGTGGCTCAAATATCCAAGCTCACACTCTCTCCACCAGTGCCAAGTAAGAAAAATCCAATCCCAGTTTAGGAAGGCACTTCAGAAGAGTCAGACCTCAGTCTGCCCATCTCACCTCAAGCACGGAGCACTAAGAGGCAAAAACCAAAACTCGTTTGAACAGCAGAGTTTTGCCATGCAGGGAAGGGGAGCAAATGGGGACTGTGGAGTGTCACTGTGAGGGACTCCAGCTGCCAGGAAAGCACACAAGGCTCCCTCCAGCCCAGATCCAGCACAGAGTGCCATGCAGCTTGAGGGAAGCTGATCACTGTGTTTGTTTGGATCCATCCTCTTCCCCCACTGCAATTTCCAGATGCTTTGCAGCATGGGAGCACCACCATCCTGGTATCTCCCAGGAACACCCAGCTGCCCCAGCTCTCAGCTTGCACTTCATCCACTTATTCCCAGCAGAGCCTTGGATGAGAGAGAAACTCAACCAGCACCCTCAGTTTAAGCAAAGGAGCAGATCTGACTCTCTGCTCATGGAATCCCCAGACACAAGTCCAGCAGAGCAAATGCCTTCTGCTTCCAGCCCTCCTGCAGACCCCTCTCTCCTCCCATCATAAAGTCCTTGGAAATAAAGGCCATCAGAAGCACAGCTGGGTTCTTCCTATGCTCTAGGGGCAGGAGAAAATATGTGGAACATCAGTAGGAAGAGACCTCAGTACCAACTAACCAAAACCAACACTCAGAACAGCTGTTTTCAAATGAACCCAGTGTAGCCTGGCAAATCTGGGTGATAAAAGAGCAGAAGCTTCATCCTACCCCTCACTGAGTGCCTGCTGCTCTCCAGGCCTGGGAACACAGCACACAAACAAGGCTCATCTGTACTTACAGCTGCTCCAGGGAATGCAGCCCGTGGAAGGCGTGTTGCTGGATGCTCTGAATTTCATTTTTATAAAGGTAGCTTTGAAAGGGAGAGAAAGGAAACAGCATTAGGAAATCAGCATGAACTGATCAGCACTTGTGTTCTAAAATGTCAGAGGAAACAACAAAGACCCTCAACCCAAAGCAGAACTTGCTGCCTGGATTCAAGGGCAATGTTTTGTACCTCTGACACTGAACCCCAAACACACACAATAGGTCCTTGACTGGCAAATATTAAAAGTGGGGTGCTAGATTTTAAAGAGGTTAAGAAATTACTGAACTACCAACTCACAGGTATTTCAGGTTCTCCAGATCTTCAAAGGATCTTCTCACGATTTGTTTTATCTGGTTATTGTTCAGCAGCCTGTTCAAATCAACAAAGAAAAGCTCAGCTGGTGAATTCAGCATGTGTGAGGTTTGTGGCATTACTGTTCTTGGATGCACTGAAAAATCCTGAGCCCAGGTGTCACAGAATTTAAGATTTAATGGGGTTAGCAAGCCAAAGTTTGGGTACTCACACCAGCCAAGGAAGTGAGAAGGTTTCTCACCCAGAAGTGCCAAGTACTTCCAATATTGCCATGTTCAAAGTATTTTCCTTACCTTTTGCCACAGTTTTCACCCCAAAGTTACCATTTTGTCCAGGAAAGGGATGAGGGGATGGGAGACAGGCAGAAAGAAGCAGAGGGGAGTGAGATATTAAATCATTGCTGCCACTCTTACACAACCACAATGGGTTTTGGAGGTGCCTGGTCGTGTTCAACAAGTGAGGAGGGGAGTGCAGAGTTTTTAAAATCACAAATGCAGTTTAAAACACCAGCTCCCAGTGGAGTTATAGGAGCTATAAAATGGTGATGGCTTTGCTCTAATCACTCTGTAAACCAATACCTGCAAATGAGAAAGGAATAAATTCAACTTTGACTCTTGAGGCTGCTCAGAGACAACCTCTTTTAACCTCGGGAGCCTTGTGCCAGGTTTTAATACAAAACCGCTGGACCTCATGGCACTGGGAAGCCCTGGGTGAGTGGTGTGTGCAGTTGCCATGACTGTGCATGCAAACGATGGCCAGTGACCAGAAACAGCCCAGCCCTGTAAGAGCCATGCTGTGTGCAGCACTGGAACCACACAGCTGAGCCCTGCAGAGCTCCCCTGCAGCCCCTGCCAAGCCCAACACCGAGAAAACACAATAAATCACTTAAAAATAGCTCCATAATACACAAAGTTTAGCTCTTCTTGGAGCACTCCCGTGTGTCTCTCGCTCTGGTGTCCCACTGATGCTCAGGTCTGGCAAAGCTCAGAGCTGGTGGAGCTTTTAGAGCTGAACAGCCCAGAGCAAGGATTTCACCAGCCACACTGATTTTTAAAATTCCTAAACAGAGCTGTGGGCAAGAGAGGGAATCTGTGACTGTGCACTGCAAAGGTTTCTTTTTCTGGTGTTGTAGGAAAAGCAGCAATTCCCTGTGCAAGCAGCCAGACCTTACAACGTTGGGTAACATTCAATACATGCACTGGATGTGCACTTTACAAGTTGATTTTTGCCATAACTCTGCCTGTGAACAACAATCTGCCACCAGGCAGCAGGTGAGAAGACAGTTCAGCACTTTTCCAGCAGCAAAATCCAATCTTCTGCCCCACTTTTCTGGAGAAAAAAGAGCAGCCAGCCTCTGGCATTGCAAGCCAAGGTTGCTTTCTGGGGAAAAACAGTTTGTGCAGGTAAAGGATGGAGAGAAAAGACAAAGAGATGGGGAGAAATGGTAAAAAACTTGTGGGAAAAGAAGATGAAGATAAAATCAAACCCCTCAGGGATGACAGAGGAGATAAAAGATGTCAGAAGCACACACGTGTGATGGCAGCTTCACAAGTTCTCTCCAGGCATCTGAGGTACACCAGCTTTCCACCAGCTTGTTCTCAGGTGGAGAATTACACTGAGAGTCAAAAAAAGCATGGGAGAAACTCAAGAGCAAACAACTTTGGGAGTCAGGTAATAAGGGGTTGAAAAAAACCTCATTATCATGGATTTGATCATCGTCCCTGGATTAGCTGCCCTGATTGATGCCACGGGTGTGGGTGTCACTGCCAGCCTGCACATCCCCAGGGCTGGGCACAGACAGCCTGGAGAGCTTGAGGCAGCTGCTGGAAAGCTCCTGCACAGCTGGAAGCAACAGCTCCACACACAGAGCTGAGGTCAAACAGCCCGGGCTCGCTCATAAGGATGCAAAAATGATGTCAAGTCCTTGGAACACACAATCCTGCTTTGACAGCCAGCTATGCTGAGCACCAACCCAAGAGTTTATTTGATGACTGAACACCCAAGGGCTGGAAATAACTGCCTGAGAGCAGGGTGGGAGAGGGCTTTTGTCTATTTGCCCGCAGGACAAAGACAACACAGGCACCAGCCGTGCTTCCCTCCCTGCCGCTATCAGCTTTCATCTCCGGCCAGAGCAGGACGAAGGCAGCTCGTTCTGTGTTATCTGATCCTTGGCCCCACTTCTGAGCACACAGTGGGCTGACAGACGGGTGCCAGCACCGATGTCACTGTCATCCCCATGGATGTGAGCACCTGCCACACAGCTGGCACCGGCCATTGGCCTCCCAGGGGACAGGTGACAGTGCCCAGGTGAGCAGGGTCACACCAACAGCCTGAGCAGCCCCATGCAGCACCAAGGTCTGGAATCCTTCACTGATTGTTATCTTTAGTGCTCAGAGTTCAGACCAGGACTGGCCTCCGCTGGGATTTCAAACTGCATTATGTTGTCTGGCTGTGTTTTGGGGCTATTTAAAAGCATTATCCCAATCTGTTTTGCTGTCTTGGCTTTTTTTGTACAGTTCAAGGGAGTGTAATCACTGACCCAGCCAAATAAGATGAATCCTGGAAGTTCAGATGGCAAGCAGCACACAGGGCTCTTATCTCATCGTCTGATACTTAAAAATTTGCTCATTGCCTGATTTAAGAATAAAAAGTGCAGGGCAGAAGCCATCTCTGCTTCCTGTCTCAGGATTCCCCACTGTAATGGAAGCACAAGCCCTGGAAAACATTCGAAAGTGAGATAATTGATGGAGTCCATAATAGCCCAGTTATTCCAAAATGCTGCTTTCAGAGAAATCCACGGACAAGGCAGCACATCTGGCTCCTAGAAAGGCTTTGGATGGCTCCTCGCAGCTGCCTGCTCCTTGGCTCCTGTGCAGTTCACCCGGGCAGAGAAGTGTGCACAATCCTGGCCTGGCCTGGCTGTCAGTCCCAGCTGCCATCCATAGCAAAAATGCCCAAATTCCTGCTACCCTCAGAGGGCTGAAAGCTGAGATCCCAGATCTGCTGGGAATAAATGCTCCGGCAGACAGAGGCTGGAAAGATCATTATCACCCTCATTATCTTAAGCACAGCCTGTAGCAAACCAGGCTAAATGAAAAGTATCAGAAGGACTTTTCCTACCAAAAGGATGGGACATTCCCTTTCATGCCAGATGGTGAACTGGGCTCCAAATGAGTAAGAGAACTCAATCACACAGGTTTTATTCCTGCAAAACTCTTCTGGGATGTTTGAGATATACAAGCACCGTGAGATCTGGCCCAGATTCACCAAGAGAACATTTTACATTCAGTTTCCTTTAGGTTTTATGTCCTGACCGCCTCTCCCTTCTCCTTCCCCACCCTCTCTCCAGGTTGCCAGGCACGAGCTTCAACTGCATTAAATGAGTGGGTTTCTGTTTTAAAGAATGCATTAAATGATGTGACAGTACAGAATTCAGACTCAAACCATGTTCTCTTCCCTCTTTTCATTTGACAATCCACATGCTACAGTCATTGGGACCAAACAGCTATTTTTTTCCTCACACCATTAATAGAAATCATCGTGTAGTGTATTTAGAGGAGGAGAAAAAATGAGTTTTATTGAAAACATTCTCCCTTGTTGACAGAATGATCTGGAATAGCCATTTGCCATATTTAAGGGAGAAACTTTTATTCTGAGATCCAAGTAGGCTCTGACATCCCCTCCTTGCTGGCAGGAGCACATTCTCTCAAGAGTTACTAGAGGATAAAAGACAGAAACTCCACGTTAGTGCTTTGTTCACCCTGAGACTCTCCACCAGCAGCACCTAAAGCAGAGCTGCAGGGCTCAGCAGAAGTGTTTTTGTTCTCACCTGAGCAGAAAGAGAAATGTGATGTGAGCAATGAGGGGGCAAAGGGCCAGGCAGAGGCACAAGCAATAAGGATCTCCACAGAGTCCCTGTTCTCTGGGGTGCTCTTGCCTCAAGAAGAATAAAATACACCCTGGGGATGTCATGAAACTTTGTTCCCTGGGCTGGACATTTCTGTGGATGGTGCTGGGGAGAGCCAAGGAGCAGCAGCCCTTTGGCTGTGGTTGAAAATACAGCAATGAACCAAAGGAATCGACAGGGCAGCACTGACTCCTGTGGGAACACGTAAGGAGAACCCTCCCAGGGCTGTCATCATCCATCCCCACCCAAAAATGACCTCAAGGAGCAAAAAACTGGCGAGCAGTGAGAGGCTGTGCCTCACCACGGGCTCACAGGGTTTCCTCTCTCTCCCACAGCCCAGCACCTGCTCTGAGCTCATGTTGGCTTCAGCCAAGCAGCAAGGGATGGCAAACTACAGCACAGCAGCTGTCCTGGAGCTGGGGGGTTGTGGATGGCATAAAAGAGGGATTTTTGTCTCACTCTTCCTGCTACCCTATTTTTTTCTTTTTTTTATTTTGTACCAACGGGATGTATTAAGAGTTTAAACACACACACACCACATCTGCACAGGAACAGAGCAGAGACAATGGGGGGGCACATGAAAATCTTACAATTCTCTAAGATGTTCAGCCCAGGAGAACTTCTCCAACTGCACAGAGCCAACAAGGAAGCTCCCAGAGGTGCAGGGTTTGGGATAACCTCTCATCACCTGTGGTGCTGTCCCATGAGTTCCCAGTTGGAAGCAAATGGTGCCTGTGTCTCTTCCACAAACAGGGCTCCTGTTTTTAATGCTAAAGTGGTGCTCTGTGGTTTATCCAATCTCCCACACCAGAGGAAAGCAGAGAGGAGCCAGGGGAGGGTCTGAACTGTTGAACAGCCCCACTGGACATCCACACAGGCTCCTCTCCTGTCAGGCTCTCAACCCATTTCCCTGCATCCAACACAGGCTACAAAGGTTTCCTTTTCAGGGTGGTTTATAAACTGTCAGACTTGGATACAGAACAGCCACCCTGCCCTAAAGGAGATGGAGAACAGAAGCTTCACCAGAATCTGTTGCACTTCCCCTGCCATTAGTGGAAAAAGCTCTTTTAAAAACATTTATTTGCTTATGGAAGATTTATTTAAATTCAATAGCAGAAAGCTGCAAGCTTAGAGCTCTGCATGTGGAACCTGAGCTATTCTACCCTCCAAACCTCTCACTTCAAATTTTCTGGACAAATCTTCCCAGGAAGTCTCTCAGGGATTTTAAAGGATTTATTATCTTTATCACTTGAACAGCTATCTAAGTCCTCAGGCAAAATTTCCCATCTAAGAGATATCAGCCAATTCTTCAGCTCTTGTCAGTTTTGATGTGAGAATTGGGCAAACCAAATTTCCTGGAGAGAAATTTGCTTCAGGAGAGCGAGGTCCAATGTTCTCTCAGTCAGATATCAAACTCCTCAGCCGTGGGAGTTAACTACTGCAAGTGTGAGAATAACTGATGGCTCCAGTCTGCTGGCCAGAGCAGGAAATACAACTAAGCATTAGAAGCACTGTCTAAATGGAAAGGTTTCCTTGGCAAATCAGGTTGACTTTCGGAATCCAAACATAAAAATTCCGAGTATTTTGTTAGAGCAGTGTTTCACCTGGTCCAGTATTCCAGCTCTGACAGTAGCCACACGACATTGTTTAGGGAAAGCAGGGCTGTCTGTCCACCACCTGTGAAAAGACTTTGTTCTCACTGCCCTGGCATCCCAAATCATGAGATCAGGGGTGCCCAGGGGTACATCCCTGACTATTCCCTCTTGTATCTGCTCGTGGACTTGCTGTCCTTGAGGTCTCTGTCCAGGAGAGTGTGGGGACAGAAAGGAAAAAGAACTGGAGAAACTGATGGAGCACAAACAGGTGTTAGAGAGAGACAGATCCTTCCCCCCAGTCAGGCTCTATCTGTATCTACCTCTAGGCAGAGTGGAGGAGTCAGAAGACAGGACCAAAAGTCCTGCACAGGTCAGAGACCTGCCCAGTCCAAGGTGCTGGCAGGGCAGGAACTGGGAGCCCTGACAAAGTTGGGCAGGTTGGCTGGAGCATCTCTCCCAGTGAAGCCCTGCCAGCATCCTTGTTTTCCTCAGGGCTCGGCTGGAACTCGCCTGGTGGTCCTGGGAGCTGCTGCCAAACATCTGCCTGCAGCACACAGAGATGATGACATCATCTGGAACCCTTTTTTTCCTGGACTCAGGAGAGCTCCAGGAGTGGAAGAGCAGGGCTGGAGATCAAGAGGCCTCGGCAGAGCTTTGTGATAAGGCAAAACCCTACAGATTTTCCCTCTATTATCTCTCTAGATATTCTTTTCTCATTTCTCCCTGTATCTGACCCTATCTCAAATGACAGAAATCCATCCAAAGCATCCTTTCTTCCCTATTATTTTTGGCAATTAAGTACCCTGCGGGGCTGTTTGAGATACTAACCTGCTCTGGATGAACAGCATCAGTGGCAATAAAGTTTTTGACCAGCCCACTTGATGCCCACCTGTCCTGAGCCACAGCCAGGGTGCTCTGGAGCATCCTGCACTCATGGCTTGGCCACTCAGTCCCACACAGAGTGGAACAATGCTTGGCAAATGTTGATTTTTCAAAGATAACACTTCAGTCTCTGTAATAAAGCCCTGCTGTAATCCCACTTTTCCTACAACTGCTTAGAGCTGACTGAATGCTTTATTGCCCAGGTTTGCTTTCCTTCAGCTCTGCCACCTTCACAGGATCAGGGACTTCAGATTGCTCAAGGTCAGACAGAAAAAAACAACCTGTACCTTCTGTTACCATTTGGGATCCTGAATGTATGAACATCTGTCATGTCCCAAGGGAGCTGCTTTGCCTCACTGAGGAATTCCAGCTTGGACCTGGAAATCCTATGGCTGTTAGCACCATGTCACAGCTCCAGTAATTAGATCTGAGTCTCAACAGCCCAACTACATCCAGCACAGTGCTGTGCTGACACAGCTTCTGGTTCTGATTTGGGAGCTGGTGTGTTTGCAGCTCCTTGGCTGTGGGGTGCAGATGCACTCAGATCTGCCTCCAAAGCCTCAGCCCTGCAGCAGCCAGAAGGAGCAGAGGCTCCCAGGATTTCCTTTGGGAAGAGTGAGAAGCTGGTCAGTGGAGTAGTGTGTACAGTGATGTGAGAGTGGGATTCAAGGCTGGAGGGGCAGCTTTCCACCCCATTCCTACCTGGAGTAGGGCAGCTGTAGCCACTTCTTTTAGGACAAGGCATAGGGACAAGATGGCTTTTGAAGGATGCTCAAACTCATGTAGAACAACTGATGTGGTTCATGCATTCAAGGAGACCATAGAAAAAATTATTTTAATCCATCCCTCCACTGTCCTGATCAGGGAGAACTTCTTTTATGGGCTACTCTAAAGCCAATCCTGCTCAGATATCCTCAGTCAGTGCTAGAGCTCATCATCATTTTGGTTTTAAACAGAGAGGTTAAATGTGAAAAATGAAAGTTATTAAACACTACATTTAAATTAAAAAAGGTAAGAAACATGATGCAGGGTGGAAGAGAGGGAATTTTAAAGCTTTGTGTTGATATGCACAACTGGATTGAAATAACTGAAAGCCCAAGGCCACCTTTAAGCCATTTCAGGGGACAGTACTAACACAGGCAATACATGGATATCCTCAGAGTGCAACTTACAGTGTGTTGAGGTTCTTCAGTCTCCTGAAGGCTCCAGGTTGTATCTCCTTGATGTGGTTGAAGCGTAAATCTCTAAAAGCAGAGGATATAAACAAGCCATTAGAGCAGGGAAGGGAGTGGAGGAGGAGAGGGGACAATGGTTGGGGCCTGCTCTTGTCTGCAAAGTCAGCTAGCAGCTGGGATGAGCCTACAGTGAGAAAATTCTTTATTCTATTTCCACAGAAAACCAGACACTAAAAGGACTCCAGGGATCTTTCCTACGAGCACCAGAAAAAAGTCTGCAGCCAAACGCCCCAAGTTCACGTGGAATTACTCCTGCATCTCATCCTGATCTGCAGAGGAGCACACATCATCACATGGACCCATAATTTAGCTCCCTACTGAAACTGTCTTTGCCCTAAAATGGTTAAATCTGCTCAAATAACCTCATATAATAAGCATTTCCCATTTTGCTCTGCAATGCTCCAAGACTCACAACAGCTTCTTATCGCTGCCTGCATTTCAAACCTGTGCCAACTTCAATTAGAATTACTGGAGCCCAGGGGATTCTGGCAAATTTCAAGGGCTGCCCATGGAACTACATCAGCCTGGAACCCAAAAACATGGGGTTTGGATTGCTAATGGGATAATAAAATAAGAGCTAAGTGGTTTAACCTGGTTAAGCAAGGAGAAACACTTCTATAGGGAACGTGCATTGATTTGGCACCTTGCATGGCCCAGGGTATTACAACAAATCACAAAAGGCTGACAAACAGGGATTGCTGCAAATTTCTGTCCAAAGCACACAATGAAGTGGATTTTTTTCTCCTGCACTACTTGATCTATCACATTGAGGGAATACACAGCTGTTTTTTCATTTTAAGGCAGCCTTTTAAGGGCATTTACCTTAAAAGAAAAAAAGCACGGGTTGCCTATTCTGGTGGTGAAGTCACACCTGGAGTCAGAGTTTAAAACAAGGATTCTACAAATAGCTGCAAGTTCAGCAATTGTTTTTAGACAGGCATCAACAAGAACTGTGACATTTATAAAATTCAAATTAGAAAGAGGTGCAGTCATTGCAGGTAACCCCAAACTGACAGTGAGGACCCAGAGGGGCTGAAACAGCTTGGAGCAAGTACTCAGGAAGAGACTGCACAATGAGTAAAGCTGATTTTAGTTTAAGATCATGGAGTCATAGAATCCCAGATTGGTTTGGGATGGAAGGGACTTTAGAGTTCATCCTATTCCACCCCCTGCCATGGGCAGGAACACCTTCCACTATCCCAGATTGCTCCAAATCTTGTCCAACCTGGCCTTGGGCTCTTCCAGGGATGGGGCAGCCACAGCTTCTCTGGGCACCCTGTGCCAGGGCCTCACCAGCCTCTACGTAAAAAATTTCTGTTTAATATCTAATGTAAGCCTGGCTTCTTTCAGTTTAAAACCATCATCCCAATGGTAATGTCATGTTTCTTTAGGTTAACAGTGTGCAAAATGTAGTTATTTTATGTGAAAAAAATCCATCATAAATTTTCTTACTTTTTTTAGACAGAAAATGCAAGGCAGTTTTACTTAAATTATACTGAAATATCAAACCTCTGCCTTTTTACTCCTTTCTTATTACTACAACAGCACATGGGCCAGTGGAAGTTGTTTTTTCTGTTGTGTTTTTTTTCCTTTAACTTTTCCACTTTGACCAAAGGATTCAAAAGACAAATATAGAAAAAAATATTTCTCCTCTATTAGTGGTACACATAGCACAGAGAGGAAAGAGAGGGCAGAAAGAAACACAGCTCCACAATATTAAAAAAAGAAACAAGACCTCTAAGTGTAATTCACCTTCTCAGTTTGTCCACTGCAAACTGCAGCCCCAAAGGATCACCCTTTGGAATTGAAGTTTTTAACAGTAACTCCACTGTTGACATTTTCAGGTGTGTTTGGCTCAACTTGCATTGCTTCCAATGTGCATTTCTTGCCCTTCCTCTCAGAGGGAGTTCCATAACCTTATTACCTGACAACGTGAATTTGAGGTATCTTTATGAATTTTTCAAGGCAATGGCTGCCGCCAAAAAGCCAAACACAATTAAATATTGGCAACAGTGACAGCACAACGTGCTGCCTGTTCTCCATGGCCTCATTAAGAGGAAAGGAGGAAAGACTAGACCAGGAAAAAAGGTGCAGAAATGCAAAGTTGATTTACACCTGCAATGCACAGACACCAACTCGCTGCCCCGGGGGGTTGTAAAGGGCCCTGTAATTAGTGCAGGCAGCTGGCTGCAGGTAATAAGGAACATTACAAAACGGGAGGAACACACAGGGGTCAGGGCTGGAGCTGGAGATGCTCAGGGAAGGCAGCAGGGAGGAGGCAGTGAAGTGTAAAATCCCACTCTGGGTCACAGGCTGCAGGTGGGGACAAGAAGCCTCTGAGTATTTTAATGAACAAAGACAACTGCAATCCTTTAAACTCCACAGAACTACAGTTCTTTTAGACTACACCACCCCCAAGGAGCATATAATAAATCTTAGCTCATTATTTTAATGAAATATTTTAGTTTTTCTTTCGTTTTCTGTCCCAGGTAAGGCCTTTAGATGTTTCTCTGGATCCCAGCTATCTTTCAATCCTTTGGGAAGTTCTTTTTGGTTTATTCTCCGTCACAAAGGCAACAGCTTTCCCCACAGACAAAAATGGAAGTGAAACACTGCATCTCTTCTCTGAGCACTTCATTTCCAGAAATGATGTGAAATAACTGGAGAGAATCCAAGGGAAAGCAGTGGGAATGATAGAAGGTCTAGAAAGCATGACAATGAAAAGAACTAAAATTGCTTATTTAGCCACAGATAAAATAACTCTGTCAGGAAATTGCTACAAATAGAAAGGGCAGATAGTCACTGACTGAAACTGCAGATTCAGGGTTTTTTAAAAAAATATCTCAATTATCAAGGCTCATAAAACACTCAGTGGAGTGCAGGTGAGACAGCCACACATGGTGCAGGTAGGTGGATCCTGCCCTGGAGGCAAAGGATGGACCAGGCTGTTCTGCTCCCTGTACCCTTGGGCATGCAGAGGAACCCACAAATTCCTCTTTACCATATAAAAACCCCAATACTTTGGCTCATCCTTAGCATTTTTACTCCAGACCTTGCCTTGGGCTAAAGCATCACCGGCAGTGAAGGGCTGCACTGGGAATTTCCTGGCTTGAGGGAATTTGTGTTTGAGAACATTCCCTACAGAATCTGCCTCCTTCACACAGAAACGCTTGTTCCTCTCTATTCCCAGGGCACTCACTCTGGAAATTTACGTTTCTTTTCAGGAACAAATGTGCTTTTCACAGGGACCCTCCGCAGATCCTCTCCCAGGGCAGCTGCCCCCAGCTGCCCCTGCCCCAGCAGCTGGGCTCCCTCCCTCCTGCCCCTGCCTTCCACCTGGGAATTTGAAAAATCGGGGGAAAAATAATGCCTTGTGATTTAACTCTCCCTCATGATTTCAAGGATGGCAGGCTGGGATTACAAGTGACCTTTCCACGAGGAACAGCTGCTGCTAAAGGATTCTGGATCCCCCTCTACCTTCACACGGAATGCAGGCCTAGGACAGCAGCATCACTCAACACCAGCTTGACTAATTCAGCAGAAAATCTCACCAAACCCTGCCCAAGCTCTGACAGGAAAGTGACCTGGAATACATGCATAATCCAGGATCTGCTGTAGAAATAAGTCACCTTTTCTGAATTTGGGAACTATTAACAGAGGCCACAAACAATGCCAGAATTTGCACATGCATGGGGAAATGGGTCTTTACAGAATGGCACTCGAATCTGTCTGAGCCTCTCAGCTGCTATCAGAACAATCATCCCTGCAAGCCTTGTGTTAAATAATTATCAGTGATTAGCATATAAAGCAATCAATGGCTTTTACAAGAAACTTCCACTTCTGTTTAATCTATTTAGGCTTTCACACACTCATGTATTACTATGTTAACTAAGCAGATAATTAGCTACAAGAGGCGTTTTTACTGCAGTTCCGTGGAAATCACTGGGTTTGTTTCACTGAAGAATCCTTTGTGCTCCCAGCGCTGTGCACAGGAGTGATGCTGACAATTCTGCCCAGAACTGGTTGCAAAGTGGCAGCCACACAATCGTTACCAACAATTACACCGAGAGTAAAGGTGCTTTTATAGAGATAGGTTGTTGAAGTTCCTTCCAGTGTTTTCTGAGGAAAGGAGGGCATGGAAGACATCCTAAATACATCCTAAAAATATCCTGTAATTTCCCATGCACAACAAGAGCCAGGACATTTATCAGAAAGAAGCAGTTCCTCACATTTATCTGCACAACATCAGTCAGCTCTGCAGGTTCCCCAGTCCTGCCAAACCACTCCAGTCCTGGCAGGAGGGCAAAACTGCCTTGCTGAGATGGAAATGAAGTCTTCCAGACACACTGTCATCAGCTCCCCAACGCAGGAATGTCCCTGTCCCACAGGAGTCCCCAAATGGCTTTAATAAATGACAGCCTTCATCCCAGAACCCCTACATGAGCCCTGCCAGCCCTGTGAGGCAGATGAAGAGACCATGGGGAGGAGGCTCAGGGCTGGGGTTTTTCCAAGTCCTGGCTATTTTGGGGCTTACCAGCTTAAGACATCAAGATCTGACTGTTCAAAGAGTGAAGAGGAAGGAAAATATGTTGAGCATGGAGATACAAGGAAATGAAATGATGGGACCGTGGTTGAAACAGTGGAGAGTGAGCAGCTGCAGGGAGCCTCACTCTGCAGAACAGCCTGGGGTTCCCTGCCACACCACTCATTTTGAAGTTTTAGGAACACTAGATTTTAATTAAGAAATTACCACAGGCATTCCTGGACCCAGCTTTTTAAGATTCCAGCTCCCACAAACAGGAGTCAGATTTTCAAAAGGGCTCCCTCTGCGTCAGCTGGGGCAGGAACTGGACCATGATCCAGCAGCCAGGGAACCAAGCTGGTTTGATCCCACTTTTTCTGTCCATGTCAGCTGGTGGGAATGCTGTGCCTGAAAGGCAGTGCCAGGGAAGGAGGGATCTGCTGGTGCCTCATTCCTGGTGGAATCACTTCAAATGCCACCTGGCATCGCTTTAGCTCTTTGCAGGAAGGGTAGGAAAAAAGAACACCTCCAAAACATGTTTTTGGTCCCATATTCAAGTAGGAAGATTACATAAAAAGATGCTGAATTCATCAATATTAGATAATTTGAGCTATTATTTATTAGAAGTGGGATGAAGATTAGGATCTGATCCTACCCAAACCAGCTGAGTCTATTCTTGGGCATTCATGGCAGCAAGGACTCTCCTAACCCAATGCATAATTCCTTTGCACCATCTATCCAAGATACTGCCTACATCAAAGGAAGACAACTTTTCCTCCTCCTGAAGTGTGTTCTGACCCTGACTCAGAGGAAGAAACACTTCAATAGTGGGTCTTGTGTAGCCTAAGTGTCAGTCTTTCACTTTTTTAAGACCATGGTCGTTAAAAGTTTTTACCCAGAATACACATACATTCTTCCACCAAAATATACTGACTTCTCCTTAAAGAGCACAGGAAGGAGTCCTGGTATCCCTACAGGGAGAGGGATGTGGTGAGGGCAACGAAAATACAAATACTCAAGTGGGAACCAGATGCTGAAGCACTGGGAAGTTCAGTGAAAGCAGGAGTTTAAACACTTACGGTAGCTACGATCGCAAGACTTAGGATGCTTTCATCAAAAGATGCTGGGATATTTCTAGAAGGAAAATATATTTGAAATACCTTCCCTCCCCATTTTCCTGCCAATGAAGAGACTTCTAAAAATAGAACATAAAGTTCTTGGTCACCTCTAGAAGGTTTAATAAGGATTAAATACTACAGTGAAAGAAGTCAGAAGGAGATTCTACCTGGCACATGCAGAATGTGTGGGTGTGCATTTAATGGCTGCATATAAGATTATCATAGAAAGAGGAAATGAGTAATCCCTTCTTCAACCCAAAACACAGGACAGAGACCACAAAGGGAGCAGCATTTCCAAGAACTCATTTGCTCAGTAAACCTTTCCCCAGCAAATGTATAAAATTCCTGCTCAAAGCTGTGCTCGTTAGCAGGCTAAGAGAGCTACACCCTGTCCTGCTCCAGCAGGAGGAAGAGAGGAACTGAGCAGGCACCAAAAGCAGCACAACCAGGAAAGGAAACAAAGCTTGTCAAGCTGGCCATGCTTACACTGCCCAATTAGCAAGCAGGTCTGTGAGCAACTGGGTCACCTTCAGTTCATGCCAGCGATGTGCTCAGATCCCAGGTCCTGCCCTGAGCCCTCAGCTATGTTTCTCCAGCGGTACTCATTCATTATGTGCCCTGCATAATGCAGAAAGAAGAATAACCCATGGATAATTGGATTGCAATCCATTAGCTGCCAGCCAGAGGGGAACTTCTTGCCATGGATTTCTTCTCCTCATGCCCACATGTTTTGGAGTTTATTGTTTTAAATGTCACACTGCAGAACAAATGGCTGCGAAGGTTAAAGACCTATTGAAATTTTCGGAGTGTATGTTCCACAGCTGTTCCCTTCCTTGGGCTGCTGGCTGGAAGAGCTGCCTGAATCCCAGCAGTAACCAGCAGATCACATCTGGATAATCGTGTTCCAATTGAACAGACACCAGCCAAAATACGTTTGCAGTTCTACACCATGAATTTTTATGGCTTATCTGTACACGTGTAGTTGTTCCTGCCACCCTACTCTCTGCTCGGGATAAAGCGAGCAGACTCCATTACCAAAGTCTATTGCTAAAACCAGACCTTTGGGCCAGATCCTCAGCTGTACCCAGCTGGGGTTGGGAAGGGAGGAGGGAAATGGCAACCCAAGAGGAGCCAGTAACAGCTCATCAATCCTGGAGCTGGTTCCATGCCAATCCCAGCATCGCTCGGAGAAGGCGATGGGCGGCTCCAAGTGCCGCCAGCTGGCTGCAGCCCCAGGGGCCATCTGCCAGTGGTGAAGCACAGCCTGTGCCAGCTAGGAGACTTCCCCACTCTTCCAGGATTCTTAGAGAGGGTGGCACGGAGTCACGGAGGTCAGAAAGTCCCAAACTCCCAACTTCAAAGCAAACTCCATCTGGAAGCTGCAGCTGTTCTTCAGGGGAACCGAGCTGGAGCCTGGGATCGGCGTTTGGAGCTGCAGTCACAGGCTCAGCCCTGTTCACACCAAAGATTAACTGTGGAAAATATCCCAATCCCACATTTTCTGCTCAGAATAACTCCGTGATCGAGACTATTCTTGCTATAATTCCAAATGTTCAGTCTGACATATGGGTTCTCCCAGGAGGAACACTAACATACCAAAAAGCTGGAGGAGTCAGGGCTTGGTTAAGAAGCATTCCTTGATCTTCCACAACTCAAAAAAAGTTTAATTATTCAAATGCTATTTATAACAGATACAATGGGATGCTGGCAGGGAAATGCATTTGCTTACATTAGATCTTCAAGATAGCCAGAAAGTCAGGATTTTTCCTTGCCACACAAAGGTCCAGGATCTGCCAACAGAGAGCACTCACCAGACTCATCTGTCTTTATGTCTGTGAGGATTTCTGATCACCAATATGTGGTTTGTTGAAAATTATGCAGACAGTAGGTAAAAGAGAATAAAATTGATAAATCACCTTTAAAAATACTGGTCTATGAAGAGTCAACTTCCTTTGCAATACTGCAATTTTTATATCTCACACCTATACTATTTTTTAATGTTTTAAAACCCAGTTTCCCCTTCAAGGTGGTGCAGAGAATGAAGTGTGCTGCTGTCAGAGGGAGCTTGGTACCACACCATTCCACACAGTAAACTCCCCTCCTCTGCACTCAAAGGATCTCTAGTAGAAACACACTCAGGCTCCACTGTGACAGCAAATGTTGCCTCATTTCAGAGAACAGGAATTAAGGTTCAATGATCTCAGAAATACCTCAGTTCAGCCAATGGAACAAACCTTTCCCCCAGTAAAATCTAGGTTTAAACCAGGAGGAACAAGTTACTTTGCTAAAATCAGTGTCAGGGTATTATAAATATTTTAGTATTTCAAGATGCAGGGGAATAAGGGGGAGAAAAAGGTTGATGACAGTGGGAAGAGTCAGATGCTGCAAGTTACTGTAAGAGCACAAAACCACTGCCCAGTGAGCAAGTACTGAGCAGGGTCACACTGGAAATAATCATTCCAGCACCAGCCCAGGCAGTGAGAAAGCTCTCGCAGCTGTAGCAAGTGCAGATCTCATCCTGTGGGCCACTAATGCAAGAACCTCTGTGGTCTCCACCCACCAAAGCAGCCCTGGATGGTAGCAGCCCAAGGCCAGCATCCTGCATTCCTCAGGCTGCCAGCAGAGAAGGTGCATTAGCAATGTCAGTGAGAAGTTTATGGAGAAATGCTGTATGGATGTGCCAGCTGAGATAAAATTGAGTGTGTTACAAGCACAGGGAAAAGCTGCTCAAACTCAAGTCAGAAAAGTTTTGCAAAGTTTAAGGAGGATGAGTATGAAGATTAATTTTTGACAAGTCTTTCCAACTACTTAACAAAAAAAGGGTCTTCTAAGGCAAGGGATCAGATAAGAGTAGCATGAAGGGAAGGATTTTGTCACATGCCACTGCATCTTAAAGCCACCTTTAAATTCAGGATTAGTTTAGAATCACAGGGAAGTGCTCTTCTGCACCTATCAGTAAGAGCTCTTTAGGAGTCTCCAAGATTCAATGTCCTTTTCCTCCACCACTCCTGTTTGAATGGACTCAGCCACCAGCTCCCTCACCTCCTTATTTCTCAAGAAATCTGTGAGTTACTAGAGTTGTTACTTTCCAAATAAGCTTTAACTTTGGTTTGAACAGTTTAAACAGAAAGTGGAAAACCAGTACTTAAAAATTCAGTTCTGCGATGGTGTTGTATATATAAGGAAAGTGTTCATGTCACTGGAGACAAAAGCCTGAGCTGCTCTGTTTCCTCTCTCCCCTATACCCATATACAAAGCCTTCTAAAATGCAAACTGTGTTCCTTTCAATGAGCTCAGTTTAACATTTTTGAACTTTGATTCCCCAAAACTGTCTTCCAGCGCTTGCCCTGGAATTACTCTCATTAAAATTTTCAATTCCCTTGACTGTCCCATTAGCAATTAACTGATGCCAAAAGAAGCAGTTTCTGTTTCGTGTTTTAAGAGCACGGAACAGTTCTTGAGGCAAATCATTCTGTGGGGAGAAAAGGAGGAGAAAAGTATGCCTTTGGCCTTGACTTTTTTTTATTTTTTCCTTCTTTTTAAAGACCATGCAGGTAAGAAAGGCAGGGAAATGAAGTGGTTACTCACAGGATGTTCGTCTGGGGCGGGATCTCGGGGATGGTTTCCAACATCAGATGCATGCATCTCACTGTAGTCCTGAAGCACAGGCAGCGGCTGGGGCAGGAGCAGGAGAAACCAGGCAGGAGGAGAAAATACAAAAAGCCTCCAAGAGCTGAAGGTTTGATCAGCATGGTGTTTGCTGCAGCCTATTTGCCTCAATTCTGAGCTGCAGGGAGCTGACAAAAAAAAGTTTCCCAGCCCTGAGGTCCAGGAGGAGGGGACTCATCAGCATGTGTTTGCAATTAAATTAAGGCAGTTTGACAGTCCAACCGCCCACCCTCTCTGCCACTCTGCACATCACTGGAGATCTCGCTGTCCCCACCCCTCTCTGATTGTGGCGCTGAAATACAAACTCTTCATTTTGATCTATTTTCGCCTTGTGTCTTCTTTTAAACAGCAAGTTAACTCCTCACCTTCTCCCCAGGCATCTGTCTGAAAGCACAGTGCACCTCCATGGGCAGCAACCAAAAAATGACCCCGTGTTCCCAGGGCTGAGATGGGATGCAAAAGATCCAGGGCCAAGGTTTTTATGTCAATTTTTTTTTGCCCTAGCACACTGCAAACTAAAGAGAGAATCTTATCTAACAGCCTGCGAATGTATCGTGCTGTAAGACTTTCAGGAGAGAGGCTGTTTCTTATTTCGTGTAGTTACAAGATCGAGCAAAAATATGCCTCCAACCATTGAGTGGGTGTGGGATGTTACAGATAAGGGATTTTAAAAGGGAGATCACTAACAGAGATAAATAACCTGCAAATAAAGACAAAACCCCACCCTGGAATCTGTAAAGCTTCTTAGGCAGAGTAAAAGCTGATTCATTTCAAAGGTCTTTGACCAAGTAGAATTGCTTTCAACAAGGAAGTAATTTGGAAAAATGTCAGGATTTTTGAGAAATTCAAGGCAACTGAGGGACGAAGAGGGAAAAAACCAATGAAATCAACTGAGTTTGAACTGTAGGAAATGCAGTCCTCCATTTGTTTCTCCCTGCTGGATGATAGAATTGTGATGCAAAAGGCAGGATTTGTTTCCAGTAGAATTAATCACCTTTATAAAGCAGCTACAGTGAAACCAGCTTATCTTTGGGTTTCAAGCTATTACTACACAAGATCTGGATGTGTGGGTTGAGCATGAGGGAGGCATTAACACCCATTAGGATATAAAGGTACTTGAGGAATTTCAAACATGGCACCATCCCACATAACCTGGCAGGTCAAATGAAACCTTCCCATTAACCTGCACATCTGCTTTGTACTGTACACTACAAAAGAATTAATGTGGCAAAGAAGACAAGAGTGACATTTAAACCTTCCTGGTTCAGATTCTCTGTCACTTGAGCGTTTGGGGAGTGCGTTTGGTTTGGGGTTTCACCTAAAATTTCATGCCATAGAAGGTAAAAGCTGTATTTTTTTTTTTCCCCCAGCTATAAAAGAGCATTTTACTGCAGGCTTTCTGTACTCAATCCTCAGGCAATCAGCTGTTTGTTTGCCCTGCCATCACTTGGAAATCTGAGCAAGTTCACGGAACTCATGGTTTTGGGCAGAGTGTCCTCTAGCGGCCACCCAACCCAACCCCGCTCACAAAAACGGGTTGTAAAAAGCCAAATTATCACCTTCAGCCTTTATGCAACAACTGGCAGCTGAGATCAGACTGCTCTGGGTTACACATGATAGCTTTTAATTCCACTTTGAGGCCTCAAGTGCATTAGAAGCACGTCCTTCATGTGCATCGGGCAACGCGCGTTACGTGAAAATCTCCCTGCCCGAAGCTCTCTGTTCCTCCAGCCTGATTGCTCCCCACATCTCCTCCTTCCAGAGCACCCTGCACTCTGCCAGGGCAGGGCAGCACAGCTGCTGGGAGCTGTTCTGCAAAGCTGGGAAAATAAACAAAAATGCTCTCTCCAAACCACGTGTCAGGATTTTGGAGCCATCATTTCCCCTGGCACGCCTGGCCACTCTGCAAACCTGAGGCTTTTGCTTTCTGCCTCTGTGGTGCATAAACCTGAGCTCTGAACCAACCCCCTGCAAGAACAAAATGAAATTTGTATTGCAAAGAGGAGAGCTGGGCCAGGGCTCAGTCCCGTTTCTGTGGGGTGAGTCCTGTCTGTGGAATTGCATTTCACAGCCCAGCTGTGCTGTGGGGGAGCAGCCTGGGGAAGGACTGAGGGGTATTTGCCCACCTCTTTGCAGGAATGGGACCTCGAGCCACATCAGCAGATTTAGCAGAACACAGGAAGTCATTTTGGTGCAAGAAGGCAAGTTCTGCAAGCCACACATTTACTGAGACCTTCACCACATCTCTCCTGCCTTGCTCCTCTCCCCTCATGACAAACGGGATGTTGGTGAGAGTTATTGACACCAGCAATCTCAGGCCCCTTGCTCTCACATTAATTTATTTTCCATCAACATGACAAATTCTTTTAAAAGGAGCATGCAACTCTGAGCAAGAACCAAAACTTATCTCCTGAACACCGGGAACAATGTTAACCCATGCTCCAGCATTTCCAGCCTCTGCCACACAGGCTCTTCTCACCTGTAGAAAGCAGGAAAGTTGGGGGGGCTCCCTCAGGTGGGGTTTTTCCCCCTTCACCCTTTGTTTTTTTTATTTTTTAACTCTCCCTGCTGTCCCTTTTTCTTCAGCAGAAAGATTTCCCTCAGGGGACCTGCCCCCTCTCTACACCCAGGGAACTGCAGTGTTGTACGTTTTACAATGAAGTGAACACAAACATCATCTGACAAATTTAATTTCCTCAATACCATTTGTATGACACATCCACGGCCTTCCAAAGCAGAGAAGGATTTTCTTTCAGCACGCACCACGTAAAGGAAAACATTAACGTTGAACTAATCTCCTGTTATAGCTGGGAAAAGGACATTTATCATACACACAGATGACAGGAAGAAACACACAGACAGGCAATTATCCTATGGAATAAAGGTTAAGATATTCATTTAATTAGCAGCAGCTGTATTTGCTATTACGATCAGATTCCTACTGCAGCTGAAACCAAAATATTGTTCTCAATACTGGAGAAATGAAAGCCTCAAACACCAGCTATTAAAAATCTGTGTTAATTAAACACTCAGAGCCCGGGGAACAAGAGGGGAGGTGCACTTCAGAATGCACAGAACAAACTCCTGACATGTTTGCTTTAGGAAACTCCTTGAAGTACAGAAAGGGACTAAATCACCTTTTGATATCTGTTGTTTACAGGTCAAACAGCCAGGGAAGTGAGCTCACTCTTTAACCACTCTGACACATTAAATCCAGATCAGTCCTGCATGTGCTGATCCCAAAATTCATCCCGCACAACTGCATTACTTCCAGGTTTGGAACTCACCAGCTGGGCAGGTTTGAAACACCACAATCTGAGGAGTTCATCTAAAACTGTGCACCTGCACTATATTGTTAAGCACTTTTTCTGCTGTTTTGGTGTCTTGACCTTCATATATGGAAATAAGCACTCACCTACAAAGCATTCTAATCACAACATGATGCAAAGCCATGTTAAGAAGGCTAAAAAGTCTTTACTGATTTTATTGATACAGAAACACTTATATTAATGTAAGTTTAAATTGTATAACACTTCTGCATGCCTCAGGCCAATTGAACTCTAGTTGCTATACAGAGATTTTTCAGCTTATACACTCATGACTAAAGCAGCTTGAAGTTCAGTTCTTTCTGCAAATTTACTGCAAACCTAAAAGGAGTCATATACAAAAAAAAAAAAAAAGTGACAACTACTTAGAACACAAAAGGAAACAAAGCAGGTACAATTCCTGGGCAGCTCACAGATCCATACAAACCCAGCTCTGCCTCAATTCCTCTCTTAGAAATGCCTACAAAACTACAGTGCAAGTGCTTGTGCACAGGGAAAATGTATTTACAATTCCCCTTTATTTACAGGCTATAAGCAATACTATTTCACAGTTGTATTATACATAAAATTTCTACTATCTGTTTAGATCTGTGGATTTTTTTGGACAAGGGAACAATTTGACAACCTAGAACATAAATTTCCTATATATATATATTTATTTATTCAACCTTATCCAGGAAAAAATAGCAGTATTTATGCATCTTACAGAAAGCTACAAAAATCTAGCAAATGTAATAAAAAAGGCAAATCTGGTGAAAAATCTGATAAAATACCTTTTACAACAGGGGCTGGAATGGGGATAAAAACCAAACAAGGGATAAATGAAAGATAATCCTCCCTCAACTGGTCAGCTTTAACAGAAAATCTGCAAGGTTTACTAACAGGAACCTGAAGTTTAAAGCCATTTTTAAAGGAACTTCTTTAAAGTGTTGTGATTAAACTGAAGGATGAGCTGGCAGCCAAAAGCAGGAGGCACCCTGGACTATGGAGGGGTGTGGAAATTGTGCCACAATCCAGAAAGGCACATACCTGGCATGACACCCATTAAGCAGAATTTTCCAACAAATAAAGAGGCCACAGCCTGTAGGGAAGCACTGAGAATAATTAGACACAGATTCTATTAAGCCTCTATTTTCCACCACATTCAGGACTTTCATTTGTAGTAAGAAATTCGTGGGAGTTGCCAGAATCACACGATGGGGATGTGAACCTTTACAGGAAACCATCAGAACTGCCCCACTGCAAATAAATCAGAATCCAAGGGAGAATGATAATCTGGAGTACCACTGAGACCAGAAGTGGAGACAGGAAAGCAGAGGGAAAGCCCAGCCTATGACTGTGTTATGTGCCAGCAGCCACATGATACAGGATTATCTCAGACAATATTCCCAGAGAGACACAAAAATCCTGTTAAGCAAGGAAAAGTTCTCCACTTCAGGCTTAGACATACAAGTTATTCATTTATTTTCAAAGCCACAGAACTTTGAAACTATTTTTCATGAAGCAAGTTGTGCAACTCAGGACCATTTGGCAATACAGTCTTCACTCATTCCTCCTCAGAAAATGAAGAGATAGCACACATTAAAAAAAACCAAAAGATATCAAAGTGATACCAACTTAAGTGCTTCTGATGGGGCAATGCCTTAACACAGCTTCATTACCTACTGAGTGAAAGCTTTTTATCCCCCCCAGCTTTAGGACTATTTCACACCAACACAAACTCCAGGGTTTCTTTCCAGCCTTTACCAGTTCAGGTAGATTTTCCAAATAGGCTGAACCAAGCAAACCTCTTCTAAACACAGTATTTTATTGTCCACAGACATTGTGGACTCCCCATTCCTGGAACTGTTCAATGCCAGGCTGTATGGGACTGGGAACCACCTGGGATAGTGGAAGGTGTCCCTGCCATGGCACAGGGGTTGGAATGAGATGATCTTTAAGGTCCCTTCCAACCCAAACCATTCTGTGATCCTATGATTCCATGGCATCTCCTTCCATCACCATGACAGAGAGACTTGGGAATAAAAATTACAGCACACATCCCAGAACTGCAGAGTGACAAGCCCTTCCATGTGAGCCTGTTAAAATTTCTACTTCACTGCTGCAGGAATAAAATCACCTACCAAGCTGGGCAGCTTCACTCCACTGTGGAACACTAGTGCACAAGTTGTACTGCAGCCACCTTGCCACAGCAGGGGCACACACACAGGAACACCTGAGACCTGCACCTATTTGGCTCTCCAGAGTGCTCTCAGGTTCTGCAGACTCTCCACAAAACTCTGTTGGGCTGATTCACTGCTCAGGCTGGTGCTCTGCACCTCACTCTGCTCAGCCCAGATGATCTGAGTTCTCTCACTCGACAGCAAAAGCCACAGATTCTGCTTTCAGCTTTCACAAACTCACTGCTCTGCAGCTCTTCTCTACCCTCTTCCCTACTCAGGATTACTCTGTAAACATTTCCAGAGACAACAGCCCCAACCCTGACTACCCCTGCATCCTGTCAAAATTAAACAGCTTTGCAATTCCTCACTTGCCTCCATTGCTTTAAAAAAAACCACAAAAAATCCACCAACTCATTCTCTAGAACAGGTGTTTTTCATTAAAAAAAACCAGTATTTTGTAAAACACTTTTTACTAAAAAATGATATATAATTTATAAGCAAAACAGACCAACCAAATGGGAGCTGATGCTTTCCTTCTTATTAAAAACCTGGATGCTATGAGGGTAATGCCAAAAATTCTTTCCTTTCTGTAAAAGTTGTGCTTTTTCAGATTACTGGAAGAAACAAGACTGGCCAGGTCAAGTTTTAACTACTAATCTTCATCCTCCATTAAATACACACCATGGCAAACACATGGCAGGTTTAGTGGGAGAGAGCACAGACAGGAAAGGTCTTTGGGGAACTGCTCAGGAGTTTTTCGAAACTGATACTCGGTAGAGCAGCCATGAGATTTTTTAGGAATATCTCCTGCAGTTAGTTCAGAGGGAATTAAATCCTCCTTCCCATGAGCAGCTGAGCACTTCACCAACTTGCTTCCTAAGGAATCCCTGCTGTAGGATAAAACTCTAGCACACAACTGAGAAGAAAGAAGGAACTCAAAGAAGCTATAATGTCGACGTTTACAGCAGCCACATTCCCCAGCCAGCCTACTGCCTTGGGTGTCACATTCGCAGGCAAGCAAGTGGGACACGTTTGTCAAGCCCTAAGGAATATTTTATTCTCTGCCTACTTCCCACTTCCTAGAAGAAGGAAAACTACTTTTCCCTGTAATAAAGCAAGTAATACTTCAAGGGATCGGGCAAAGGCAGGCTCAAGACCTTTTCTCTCAAAAAGTTCACAGGAGGGTCTGGCTTTAGTTCAGAGGGTTTGGTCTCCTCCTCCTCCAGCCTGTCGTCGTCGATGTCGTCGCTGTTGTTGTTGTTGTCGTCGGCGGGGCTGGAGATGCGGCTGGCGAACACCTCCTTGTCCAGGAACACGATGGTTTCCATGCGCCGGCGCCGCACCCGCCTCCGCTTGAACCTGGGCGGGTTCTTCAGCCCGTTGCCAGCTCTGCTCAGGGCCTCCTGGTGGATGATTTTCTTGATGGTGCCTCGGATGGCGATGCGAGCCAGGTCCTGCAGGCTGCGGACGGCCACGGGGGCTGCAACCAAACCAAGCCAAACCAGACCCGTGAGCAGAGACAGAGAAACTCCCCCAAAAGTACTCCCAGGAAAAGTTCTGTTTGCTCAGATTAAACCAGGCCATTTGAATTCCCTGCTGGGATTACACAAACAGCTCTATTCAGCTCCTGTCAACTTGGATAAACCGCGTTGCAACTTTCCAAACAAAATTTAATTGTGCGTTTCTCTCATTAAAAAATTTCCTACTTTAGTTTCAAGTTCTCACTTATTCTAAGATGCACCTCTTAAAGATTGTATGAATGCAGACTTAGTGCTGTGAGCTGTCAGTGTTTAATGGCTCACATTAAGGTATTTTCCTGTGGTAGATAACTAGACCTGAAGTCTGTTTAACTCTTCCATAAAATGATTTTTCTATTGTACAGTTCCTTCAGCTTTGCCAAGTTCTGCACTTATAAAACACAAGTACTATTTATGCTCTTCAAAAACTGCTTCAGACTTAGTGGGTGAAGACAGCCTGGAGACCATTTTGTTGAAGTAATTATAGAAATGTTACAATAAGTTACTGTATTAAAATGCCTCCCACATTAATGGTTTGGAAGATTATTCTGTCTTCTGCGCTTATTTGCTGCCAGCCCAGAAATGCAGCAAAAATTTTTTAAAAATGTACAGATGCACACACACCCATGAACTAAAATGAATTAAAACTGACACAAAAAGTCCCTGTCCTCTGCCAGCAAGTGAGCTTTCCTGGGACCTGAGTGAAAGAAGCAGGAAATAATTACATGTAATTATTTACATTACATTACATGTAATGAGTGCAGGTCTCACTACGAAGTGAGAACATGCTGAAACATGCACTTATTGAACTTTCTAGCATGTTGTGGACTGTTTCCTGAGCTCCTCTCTGTCATGCAGACACATTTCCAGGTTAAGACCAAAGCCTGACTAATCTCTTTATGAAAGCACCTCTGTCTTCATGTGCTCTTAAGAGGCCTCTTGACATTGAAGTCTTAATCTAAAGATTGGGGCCACTGATACAACCTGCATTTCAAACAGCTTACCAAGAACTGCACAACTTGCACCCCTCAAGCATTCCAGCTTCAGGGGAATTCTGGATTGCTGGGGGTGAGAATCTTTGAGAAGATACAGTATTTGTTCACAGGCTGTGTATTCACAGGTTGTTCACTGCTTGTGTTATTTCCTCTCATTGTGGCACAGTGCCTGAGAACCGTGACAGGGTTCAGTCATTCAGGACTGGAACAGAACGTGCAAAAACAAGGATAAAACACCCTGCAAAGTCCAGGTGCAAGTTCACAGGAAATCATTTGAGTTTAGAATGATGGCCCAGGGGAAGGTGTCCCTGTCCACAGCAGGGATATTGGAATTAGATGATCTTTAAGTTCCCTTCCAACCCAGGCCATTCTGTGAGTCTGTGATTTAGAATCTCTATCATTCAACTCCAATTCTTGCACAAGACAGACAACTGTTTAAAAAAAGGAAGGACTTGGAGTAATTTTCCTTGAAAGGACTCCCAGGGATGTTACAGCTCACAGCCAAGCAGCAGCAGGAACCTCCCCCATGCTCAGGAATGTCTGTACTCACGCAAGTGAACGAGCCTGGATTTTCCTGAATCTGCGTGGTTTGGCTGAATCAAAGGAGCAAAAGAAACAGCAAGAATCTTCTTCGTCTCCCAGGCAGAAGGACCAGTCCGAGTTATCTTAGTCAACTACAGCAAAACAAGGAGATTATTGTCCATTGTGGGAACTACAGTGAGATTTTTGAACAAAAAAAAATGAACAGATGACTTTTCTGCCTGGAAAAGTTGAAGTATTGGATGCTTCAACAGTAAAAAGTGATAAGGAGAAATAATGGTGATTTTTTGAAAATAATTGAGAACTGCTTGCAGGATTAGCCCCAGGTAACTTTAGCTATTGCAACAGAGCATGGGCACTGGTAATTTGGGTCACTCTGCTGGCCCAGATCTTCCCCCAGGCAGAGCAGCTGTGTCTGACCTCTGGGAAAACTCCTGAGTCACCACAAACTCTCATTCCTGAAATGGTCTGCAGATCAAATCTCATACACTGACCCACTGCACAGCCTCTTACTAGGAAGAAACCCTGCACCCTGCTCCTCTCAAGTTCCCTGACAGAGGTAAAAGGTCAGGCACTTAACCCACTTTTTAGTAAAAAGAATCCACTGACACGTGTAAAAAGTGACATCCTGCATGCTCCCTCACGAGCCAATCAGGGTGCAAAATGTCCTTGCAAAAAATATTTTTGCCATTAAGCACAAACTTAGATTATATAATTGAACAAAGCCCTGCTCACATTTTCTGCAGTGTGAAAGTAAAATTGCAATTAACATCAGACTGCAAAATATGAAGACTGCAGAATTATAAATTTCTTAAATATCAGGAATCTGCAGAGTTCAGTTTTCACTCATGGTGAAAATTGGTGCACCTAATTCTTTCTTCAGCCTGCTACAAGGGAAAGCTAAAGGAACACCTACTGACTAAACCAAGGTCAGAATTAAGAATAACTGAAATATGAGTAAAATGGCACTCAACCTTCTCTTCTAGAGGCATGACAAGAATTCCCCCAACTTTCAACAGGTTCTTCATGTAGTCCTCGTGCTCCTTCTGGACTCCAGCACCACAGTAAACACGGTCATACTGAGTGCAGTCTGGAGAAATCTCTAAACAATTGCCAGTGACAAAGGATGGCTCACAAAATTCAAACCTGAAAGTGAAAAACACTTGTGTTAGATAAGAATACAACAATTTATCAAAATAAATTATTTTCACAATTCTGGAAAAATTGAACTATGAAAAACACGTGGAAAAAAACCAAACAGTTTTACAGGATTTGTCCTCCAAAGCCCATCTATTCCAGACATTATTGTAACAGACCACAGCTAGAAGTCTCAAAACCACAGAACAATGAGGTCAGAATTCATGGACTAAAATCTCCAAAGGATAAGGATGCACAATTTCATACTTGAACTGCAAGTAACTCTTCAGAATGAGCTATTTTTAGTCACCTGATGCTGACTCAGTTCTAATATGCAAATACAAATATTAGACCTGAGCTTCCAAATGTCAGAGTCTTCTAAGGACTGCACCTGGGTTTATTTTTGCATTTTCAAAAGCTTTTAACTGGTTTTCAGATGTGGGGAATTACAACCTGATGCTACAGATGCAAGCAGTGCTGAAGCCAATGGAAGTTTTGCCATCAGCTTCAAAAGAACTGTGATTTCACCCTTCATAAAAAAGACTTTTTGCCTACAGCATTTCTGACTCAGTTTAAAAGGAAAATTAGTGATTCTGTGATGCCTCTGGTTTTCTTACAAGCTCCAAAACTCCCTAAGTTTTAAGCCCTATATTTAAAGGCTGATTTTGGTAGAAGTTGTTCAACACATCCATTCTTTTATTGGTATCTTGAGTGGCAGCTCAACATAGCACCTATTTATTCCTAAAAGCTTCCTGGGGCTTTTTGGGTTTGCAAAGAGTGCTGGACATTCAGAGCAGCCAGAGAACAGTTCCTGCACAGGCTGTTCCAGCAGCACAACCCAGCAGACATCACTCAGCAATGCCAATTTTCCAGGCCTGTTGATTTCTGATTTCAGCTCACTTTTGCTCCATAGCTGTATTTGTCTGGAGAGAGAAGAAAGTCTTCCTTAAAACATCTCCCCAAACAACAGCAACGTGACTGAAAAAAACCCTGTTGAGCACCACCCATGCCAGAAACTTTGAGTCTTCTGCCAACATGCAGAAAATCCAACCCCCTCCTCAGCAGCTTCCCAGGGCAGCAGGACAGCAAAAGGCTGAGTAGCCTAAAATCCTGCATGTCATGATTTTAATTTTCTTCCTCCCAGGAGAGGGGGATATCAGGTATTCACAGATGCTTTTCTTCCCCATTTGAACAAACTGTGAAATGGATCCAAAAATGTGACAGCCACAACTTTTATTGCTGAGGTTACTATTGGCAATGGTTATCTGGCTGGGAAGTTATTACTTGTGACAGAAGCAGAATGGAGGGGCTAAGGAAGAACATAAATCAAATCCCAGGCAGTTTTAGTATCAACTTAATCATCATAAAACTACCTTCATATTTTAAAATGCCATTTTTCCTTCTTCTCAGATAAAACATATTAGGCCACCACAAAAACCAGCTCATAATCTCATCACCATACAGGCTCTCAGATCACAAGCACAACCCAAGCATTGTTACTTGCAAGTTTTAAGCTGTTACTGCAAGTGCATTTAAAAATAAACAAACTTCCTCAGCTCCCTCTAAGCCCTGCAACATCAGCAGTGCTATTAAAAACACAGCCAACATTTCTGAAACTCCCCCACGACACACACGGCCTTCGAAGGTCACACACTGCAGCTCAGCAAGCCTAAGGAGCCTGAATCCTCAGATTACCCTGAATCCAGAGGGGCCACATGGGAGCAAGAGCTGCCCTGAGTAAAGCCAAAAGCACAAAATTAATCCCAATGGGCATTTTGCATTCTTACTTGTCAAAGCTGTCGCTTGTTTTAATGAAAAAGTCCAATTTCTGCTTTGCGTACTCGATCACATCAGAGTGAAGCTCCACACCGTGGTTGACACCAAAAGGACCTGCAAGTGCAGAACACCAGGGAATGGCAACAGCAACAACACAAAACCCAGCAGGATTGACACACTTTGGGTTCCTTCCTCCAGCAGATTGTCCCATGAGTGTCAGAGAGCTGGTGTTTGTGTAGGGTCAGCTCTCTCACTGCTACAATGGGATTTGCAAGCCTATACCTGCAATTTCTGGCAGCAAATGAGCCTCTTTTGCACAATTGATTCTGAATCATTTGCTCTTAACTATGCAGGAAACTTCTCTATAGGATGGAAACACTGATGCCATTGCTGTGAAAGTGATCACCTGGAAAAAAATTCCAATGGCCTGCATGTTTTAGCACATCCATGTTATTTTTATACCCCTCTGCTGACATGCTAAAAATCTCTACAATTAATCAGGAACAGTCATCATACACTGTACCTCAATTAACAGCAAAAACAAACTGGAAAATACAGTAGTTGTTCTGCAGCTTTTTATTCAGAGCTGACAGGGTAACTTTTGCAAAAAGAACATGAAAGCCCTGGAGTTACATATTGATATCCTAAGTAATGTCAACAAGCCTAGAAGAAAATCACAAATGGGAAATGGGAGTGAGACTTCACCCTGAGAATAAACATCCCAGCAGTTAAAATTCTGGACACTCCCCGCAAACTGAAGTCAGTAGCCTATAGCCATTTGCTATCTATCCTGGCAGCACAACTCTGCCTGAAACACTGCAGGGGGAATTTAAACTGTCCAATTACACTTGGATGATTCGCTTTGTGCCACTGTAGATGTGGTCACAAAATCAGTTCTGCTGCACTAAAGTGTTTTCCAGAGAATATTCCCATCTGTATGTTGGGGAGTTAAGTGTCAAAAGTGGATGTCAACCACATCTCAATCCAGTCAGGACTGTGAACACAAACCAGGCACAGAGCAGGTGCAGTCACAGCTTTTTGTGGACACACTCAGCTCCAGTTTCAACACTGTACCCCTGATCCTGACCTAGGGTCATGCTTAAGGAGAAACAAACCCAGACCTGCAGGAATCCTTTACAGCCACCTCTGGAACTACATCAGTGCCTGTTCTGCTCTGCCACAGAAATCTGGATCCCATCCAGTTCCAGAGAGAAGGTTGTGAGAATCCTGATAAATTGCCGAGCTGGATTAATGCATCCTCTACTTTCCCAGCTACCTTTGTAGCTCCATTAGTGGAAGGATGCCTCATCCCTGATTTCAAAAGCTGTTTTTAAAGCTCTAACACAAACAGTTAACGTGACTGAAAAGATATTTACCCAGGATGAGTCCAACCATGGAACTCAGATAACCAGTGCCACTGCCAAGGTTCAGAAACGACAGCCCTGGTTGCAGGTCCAAAGCTTCCATCACCTCCGAGTAAATGCACGGTGCTGAGAGATGAATATTCCCATGCTTCCATGCCAAGTCCTTGTAGGCATTGTCTTTGAACTCTTCCAGGTAGTAATCTGCCCGATCAATGGCTCGGAATGCCTGTTCCACCAGCTCTGTCCTGATGTACTGGGCCTCCTTCAGGTTATCAATTAACTCATCGTTATCTTCCCCCGCGCTCACCGCGCCTCCCATCTTCAGCAGCCTCCTATAAACACTGAAAGTGAAATAACAACAAAGCAAGGTGAGGGACAGAACGTGCACTCCAACACTCAATTATGCTGCTGCACATGGAGTACTTTGAGAGAGGTCTTTACATACTCCAAGGGCCACAAGCTCCAGAAAAACCTCGCCCCAGCACTCCCGTCCCCCATCCCAACAATAGAAAACAAAATGCAGCAGATCTGGCATGCAGTACCTGACACCAGTGGGGGGAAAAAAAAAATCACAATAGGCAATTTCAATGTGCAAGGCCTGTCTTCAAACCCTCCCACCGTTTTACCAGCACATCAGCTTTTCCACCGAACCCTTTTATATAAAGGATTATTCCAGTTCCTGTGCTTAGGGGTCATTTTTCACTGCAAGCCCAAACAACAGAGCAAGTTTGGGCTGTCTGTCAGAGTTCCTGTCACACACAAACTTTCTACCACTAACAGCATCAATGGCAACTGAAGAGACTAAGACACAGGCAGAAAGTCTAGAAAAATCCCAACTTCCATTTCCTTTGGACGTGCATCAGGATGCTGATTGCACAGAGGTTCAAAAAGCACAACAAAACTCTGACCTGCCAACCTTGCTTACTTTGGCAAATGCACTTCAGCAAATGCACTTTCACACAGCTCATCTCCAGAGCCTCAGCCACCACCATTAGTAAAGCACTTAATGACACAGACAGCAGCTCCACTGAGAATTCCCACTGCAGCCTACAGGTTTTAAAGGAAAACGCATAGGGGAAGAAAAACACTCAAAATTAACCTGGCTTTTTCTCCCCTTCTCATATCTTAAGGAAGAAAAAAACCTTTCCAGAAAGCACACCATGATTTTTCAGATGTGTTTATTTACAATGCCTTTCCCTGCTCAGAGTAATAACCACGAAGCAGCAGCTTTGGAGTTCATTCCTGGGATCAGAAGATCTGCCTACAGCGAAATTGTTGGGGTTTATTTGTTACATTCAGCCAGAGCAAATTATACACTTTCATTTTCTGAGGAAACAAAGCAAAGCTACAGGACTCCAAGGAGATTTCACAGTTGTTCAAATAACACACCGTTCTGATTACCTGTAGAGGCACACAAAACAAGATATACTTAGGCAGGGAATCTGAGCCAGTTTTTAATCCATTCATGTCTCAAACACATCAATCCAATTCAAGACCATTAATAATACTTGGAATAAAACGCCACCCCCTCCCCTTTCTACAGTTACTCCTTCATTTTCTCTACAAAAAATGATTGTGTTTTATTACTACACAGTGGGGACACATCAGGTTGAAGGTTCAGGTGGGTTAATCTACCAATTATTTTTTCCCCTCTCTCTTACATACACAAAACCTCACTGCATTTGCAACACAGGGCTGCCTGTATCTTTGGTCTTTATTTAACATTACATACACATTAAAATATTCTCTCCACCGAGGGTCTTTGATTCACTTGACTTTCTTTTATTTATTTTTCTTCTTAGGCTTCCTTCTTTTTCCCGCTCTTTTTGCTATTTAAAGAAAATAATTTTTTAAAAAATCTACGGTTTTAGATTAAAAGCAAGAATAAGAAGTTATGCCTTTAACAGTGCTCCACTTTGGATCCCCAACAAATTCCTGCTGATGAACGCAAGCCCCACTGGGACAACTGGTCTGACCTGGTTTCAGCTCAGCTCTATGGCCAACAAGTGCTCTTCCATGTTCTACACCATGGAAAACAACAACAAAAACTGCTGGCTGAGATGTTTTCATACTGAGATCGAGGAATATCCGTGCTGTGACAGGTGTCAGTCACTTCTGAAATCATCACTTTCACTGCACATTCGCTTTCTCCCAGTAAAATGAATGTTTTATATGCAGAACTTCAAACTCTGATATTCAAACTCAATTCATGTGATTCCACACCCCTGCTTAACTCGGTGGGAAATGGCATCCAAGTAGGGCTTATTTTCATTAAACTTTTCAAAACAAAACCCTCTCCCCTCCGCAGCAAACCCCGGGCACATTTTCCTCACTTTCTAAGGCAAAACAGAGATTTTCCCAAATCTGAGCAGGGGCAAAGTCCACACGGCAGAAATTCGGGTGGCTGCCCACAACAGAGACATCAAAGGTGGCTTTGGTTATTGAAACATCCCCTCGTTGGCACCTTCCCCTTTGAGGGAAACAAACCAGAACACAAACCAGAACAAAAACCAGAACACAAACCAGAACAAATCCAGAACACAAACCAGAACACAAACCAAAACAATAACCAGAACAATAACCAGAACACAAACGAGAGCACAAACCAGAGCAAATCCAGAACAACAAACCAGAACACAAACCAGAACAAAAACCAGACTGCAAACCAGATCGCAAACCAGAATGCAAACCAGAACAATAACCAGAACAAAGCCAGAACAGATCCAGAACACAAACCAGATCGCAAACCAGAATGCAAACCAGAACAATAACCAAAACAATAACTAGAACACAAACCAGAACAAAGCCAGAACATATCCAGAACACAAACCAGATCACAAACCAGAACACAAACCGAGCACTCAGCCTGGAACAAGCCCTGGGACTGGAGCGATTCCTGCCCAGGCACAGCAACCCCGCTCGGGGCAGGGCTCGGAACAACACACCCGGCACAGAAATGCGGCTGCTCGGCCCCAGCAGATCTCGGGGGGAATCCCTGCCCGGACAGAGCTCCGGGAGTAGCGAAGGGGGGGTTATTCCGTGATCTGGGACAAAAGCGGTACCTCAACGGATGGCTCGGCTCCGTTCGGCCCGGCTCCGTTCGGTTCAGCCCGTTTCGGTTCGGTTCGGTGCTGCTCGGCTCCTTTCGGCTCCTCTCGGCCCCGCTCGGCGCAGCCCAGGCCGGCGCGCTCGGGCTGTAAACACTGCCCAGCTGAGCGCCCAGCGCGGCACTGCGCCTGCGCGGAGCGCACCACCGCCGCGGGCGGGGGGGGAAGGGAGCGCACCAGTGCTGTCCGGCGGGGGGCGCTGTGTGGGCCGTACCACGCGGAGCGGGCGCGGGGGGCAGGGCTGTACCACGGCCGGGTCCGTGAGGGGAGGGCCGGGATGGAGCCGGCTGGAATTGTCTCCATCAGATACCGGGAAATCTTCCAGTCATTTATCCCAGAATTTATCCTCGCTACCAAAACCGTGCCATGCACACTCAGTGCAGCTTGCCAGCACCAGGCACAGGCTGTGACTCTGGTTTTTCTCATGGCACAGCTCCTGGGAACAGCTCCCCATCCCAGCGTGGATGCCTTCCCTCATTCCCGAACCCTCTGATGCCTTGGAGTGGCTGCCTGGAGCACAGGTTGGACTGGATTAAGAGAGTAAAAGCAGGAATTTATTAACTGCCTTCAGTAGATACACCTTGGGCAGTCAGAAGCCTCTGAGAGGGGCAACACCCGTGATAGATGAGGGTCACAAGTTTTTCCACACAATTATAAGTTTGGTCCATTCACTTATCAGGGGTTAATCCTCCAATTACAGCTTCAGGTAATGAACTCATATTCACCCAGTTTACTCCCCCACAACTCACTTTAATTTATACTTTTCAGGGCCTGAGGCAGTCGGGTGTCCTTGAATTTGAGGCCTAGAGGAATTGTTTTGTCTGAATAAAATGTGAAGACAGTGACTAACAGGCTATGGGGCTTTAGAGTCTTACACTCAGTACAGGATTTGGAAAATACAAAGGCTAAAATCCTAAGGCATCAGCTCTACCCTTCCCAAAGTTCTTGTTCCCAGCACGAGGTTTCATCTCCTCACCTGCTCCTCCATCTCATGGCCCAGTTGTCCCAGCTGTCCCAGCTGTCCCAGTTGTCCCAGTTGTCCCAGTTGTCCCAGTCCTGGTGCCCTGTGACAGCGCCTTGTCCCAGCTCCCGGTGGGATCAGGGCTTCCCGGGATGCAGGGGGGATGCAGGCAGCGAGGGATGGGGGAGCTGAACCTCCTGCGTGGAGCCTGCCCAGCACCACATGTTCTGCTATCATTGGTCAGGCTTGGGAAAAAGCCGTGGGAACTCAGGGGAAAAAAATAAATTGTAGTGGGAACTGGTTGGTATTCTTCTCATTTTGAGATGATGAACATCCAAATTTAGTCACATACTTGGATTATTTTTTTTTTTCCTGCAGCCATAAATGCCGGATGTGAATTTATTGGGGGATAAATAAGTGAAATGCAGATTCACCTGATTGCAGGGGCTAGGGCTTAAAGAAACATGGAATATTGTGAAAATTCACAATATCTGACTTGCCATTCATGTTGTGAGGGATCCCTGTCCTGTAACTGAGTGTTAGGGCACGAATTTAAATTTTACACACCTGTGTGAGCTCCTTCAGTGATCTGGGGAAAGGTGTCTCCTGTCACCTGTCTAAGACTGAGAGAAATTATCCTCTAAAAGTGTTTTCATGTGTAAGTGACCCACCCAGTTTTGGCTGATGCTGCAGATGAAATAAAATTGTCTGGACTGGCCTTGGATCTAGGACTTCATACGGCTGCAAAATGAGAAGGAATAACTGCAACAAGACAAGAGGCCTCTTAATTCAAGTTCTCTGGAGATGAATTGTGAAAAAAAAGCTGTCTCGGCAGACACAACAAGCCTGCAGCAGAAAAAAAAATAAGAATTACCCTGGTAAATGAGACTCAAATAGGAGAAAGTGAATCAGCATCCGAGATTTATTTATGCTTTAAGGTGATTATCTCAGCTCCCTTCATTAACGTGATAACAGCAGACTCTGCAAACAGGCGCAGGGTAATACTGTAGATGTCTGCACTTTCATTTTGCAGAAGACAGCTGCCTGGGAGAATGGGATTATTCGTGGAGAGCCAGCTCTGAAACTCCTCCTTGCTGATTCAACCGAAACAGGCCGTGGTGATTGCGCTCTCCTCATCTTTCACACGGAGAATGCTCAGGGATAATGGCACTGGAAACTGCAAACGCAGGACACACAGACTCCTTGCACGTGTGATTCCATTCAGCATCTGCTCCCTCTGCTGCTGGAGTCACTTGAGAAATAGCAGTTGGGTTTTGGTTTTTTGGGGGGTTCTTTCTGTGCAAAAATTGTTAAAATAAAAGCTGGGTTTAAAAAATAATTTGCAATTATTGCTAAAGCAGCCATGCTGTCTGCAGAGAGCTCCCAGGGGCAGAGGAGAGCACTCCTCATGCCTCTTTCTGGCAGCACCGAGTCCTCAGGAAGCCCAGAAAGAACCTGAGGAGTGTTTAAGGGATTCCCAAATACCCTGTGCCCTCCCAGGTATATTCATGATTCCTACCAGCCTTAAACTGCCACCATCAGTGAGACCTGCAGCTCCTGTTTCCAGCCAGAGAATTACAGTGATTAGGCAAGGGAAACACGCAGGGAGGATTTTATTTACCCACTGCAGGTCCCCACCTCATTGCCTGCACCCCAAACATGTCAGGAGCAGCTGAGAGGACACGGTCACCCCCAAGGACAGGTTGTTTTCTGCACCTCCGAGTCCTGCATGTCTCTGCTGCAGGTGGCCCAAACCCCTCGTGCCACGCTGTGCCCAGGCAGCCACCCTGTCACTGCTCCTTGGGCTCATCCCCACCTTCCCACTGGTTCTCCTCCCCTGGCAGCTTTTTCTCATCTCTTTTCTCCCAGAATGAAGAATGAAAGCTGAAAACACCTCCATGGGTGTCAGAGCACGGGGCTCCAGCTCTGGAGGGTACCAAAAATTGCCTGATAATATTGCAAAAATCCCCACATTTAGGAAAGAAGGACAGTTGAGATTCCGTGGGGCACCAGCTGCTGATTCGCTGTGTTTCTTCTTTCCCTGCTCTTTACAAAGACCTTCCTTTCCTCTTTACGGTTCCCTGGGGCTTTGTTGGCCAGGAGTTACAGTCAGTGATGGATCAGTGGCTCTCTCCTGTCTGCAAACCTGTGAGCAGCTGCCCCCGCCTTGGTGAGCCCCTGGGGGTGGAAAAAGGATTGGGAAAGCAGGGCTTGGTGGCACTGAAATCGCAGCGTTCCTCTCCCAGCCGTGCACCACAAGGTGTCCCCAGCAGTACAGGCATTGCCGCGGGGTCCGGAGGTGGCACCTCAGCATCTCCTCCCGGGCTCGGGCAGGGCAGGGACCCTCACGGGCACAATTCCCTGCTCTCAGCAGCCACAGTCTTACCAGGGAGAATCAGTCTCCGTCCTTCATTAGCTGAGATAATGGCTGAGAGCGAGCAATTTTCATAAGACTGAGCTGAAGCCAGGATTTTCCTTGACTTTATTTCCCCGTGTTTTGCAGCTTCCTCCTTCATTTTTTTAAACCGATTTCTTTAATAAATATTTTCAAAACAACAGTCAGCACGAATTAACTTCTGAACTCCTAGTGATGATGAGTTAAAATGAGATGATTTTATTTATTTGGAAGATCAATCAGTAGAAATGCATTTTTGCCCCCAAGCCAGGGCCCAGCAGGCTGAGCTGACCTGCAGCTTGGCAATACAGATGGTTGGTTAAGTCAACAGGGTAATTAGTGAGTGACAGGAGGACTCACATAAATTAAGAGCTGGGGGAGCATTAAATCATAGGGGTATATTTTCACCTTTTTTTTTTTTTAATTTTATAAAATATGCTGCGTTGCCTTTTCTGGTCAGTTTGGCTCTATACCACTTTCATATGCAAATATTCTATATATGCATACGCACACACGTGCATATATGCAAATACATGCAGAAATATGCATTTACAGTAGAATTCATATTAACCCACTGACAGCAAATCACTTGAGATCCTCCTGCCCATGCAAAGGATATCTATATTTATATAGATATGTGTGTGTGTGTGTGTGTGTGTGTCCTCTTGCTTCACTTCATCTCAGGGCTCTGTGAGTAATTGCTGAAGCAAGAGGAAGAACATATGTCTTGATTTCCACTGGATTGCACCGTGCATAACCAGTGCCACATGGAAAAAGGATTCCTAAAGCCCTGGATTCATCTCATTTAAGTGTGTCATCGAAGGAAAGCAGCCAGGAGATGCTGCAGCCTGCCTGAGAGGGGGAGAAGGTGTCACCAGGCATCCCTGACAGAGGGGACATGGAGCAGAGAGATGTTTCATCTCTTCTTGGTACTACCAGGAGCACCAGCAAGCCCAGCTCTGTGTCCTGTCCCTCTGCTGCCTTGTTCTGGCCCACCTGCCATGATTTAGGAGGTGACTGCCAGATAAAAATCTCAAAAATCAAGCTTTTCATATTGATGGAGGAAGAAAACCATTCCCGGATCTTTCAAGTGGTTCATGGATTAAATAAAATCCATGGGTTTTATGGATTTATAAATAATAAAAATGCCATCAGATGGCAGCCATATCACACTTCCCTGCTTTGCCTTTGGCAGTCCTACGTGTCCTACCTGCAGGCTCACTGCTCGGGCTGAGCCAGACACATTTGTCCCCTCAAAGACCATGGGGGCTCATCCACCCTGCTCAGGAGGCCTTTCCAAAACCTTCCTCCTCCAGCTATAGGAAAACATCTTCAGATTTCCAGTGGAAATTTATTCCTGGCCAAGATGTGCCTTATTTGATCTCCCACCCGTATTATCCTCTAACATAAATCATTCCCCTTCCTCCCACCCTGAATGTATTTATGAAAAGTAATCATATCCCCTCTTAACCTTTGTTTTTCTAGGCTAAACAAGCCAAGCTCTTTTAATCTCCTCTCCTAAGATAGGCTCTCAGTTCTGCTAATCACTCTGCCAGTCCTTCTCCGCACCTGTTCAAGGATAAATTAATCTTTTCTTTTTCCAAAGAGAGGTCTCAGAACTCCACACAATATCCCACATGAGGTCATACCAATACTGGCATTTCTCTGCATCTGCCAAATAAATGTTTTGTTGCATGAGACTTTCTGCAGAACAAATAGAAAATAGATGCAAATCCATAAATTAATAACCATAACACAACCTTAACCATAACAGAATCTTCCTGAAGGGGTCCACTGTGTTACTTGAACATGCATTTCTCTCCTTTGCATTTGTGGGTGCAGGTCCTTAACAAGCCTTAATCAGTGGGTTTCCATATTTCATTTACCCTGGATGAGCATCAGGACCTTGTATTAAAGGAGGCACTGAGGAAAGTCTTTTCTGTGTTTCCCTCAGTCTCTGCTGTGGCAAAACACCCTTTGAAATCACAGCTGAGGGTTTGAACTGCGGAGATGCAGAGTCAAATGATGAAAAACATTTTGCACTCATCTCTTCTCTTTTCAAAATGATTTTCCAGTTTTACTTGGGGTTTAATTAAATTTCTGTGACCCAGGCAGGGAGTTCAGCCTTTCTTGATTAATACTCTTTTAGGTGGCTCTGCTGATAAGAATTTAGCATCAACAATTGAGCTAACAAGCCCCAGTGAACAGTTTATAGCAGGAGACTAATTCTATTAACACTTTGCAGTGTCAGGACTCCACTTTGAGCTCAGAGCTGAGACATGGGGGAGAGGGAGCAAATGTAAAATTTGGCAACTAAATCACCAAGATTCAGCTTCTTTGTGGGCAGAGCTCATCTGGAAACTATTTTAGCTGACAAAATCAGAATTTCACCTGTTCTTTTTTTTTTTTTTATTCCTGACTGATGTTCTGCACTTTTTTGGCTCGTTGTGATAAGGGCTGGGAATAAGGAGTGGAACTGAATGGCAGCATTGATAAGAGAAATGAAAGGGTAATGCGATGACATGATACTGGAGTGGGGCCTCTGCAGTAAGCCCTGCCTGTGCTGGATGTGTACTGGAGTACAGGATGGTCAGGACAAAGATGCTTGTGCTGACAGTTCCAAATTAGTCTGCTGGGAGAGAAAAATTGAGGTGAATGCTCTGCAGAAACCTTTCTGGTACTTTTTGGGTGACAATAGAAATGCCTTGCTGGTCTGTTGTGATTCACAAGAATTTTCTCTCTCTCTTTCCTTCTCCTCCCTACCCTGCTAGAAGTACCCCTAAAATCTCACTCTGTTTGTGGTACAAAGTCTTGGCCAAGATATTGCAGTTGATCCATCCATCCAGAGATTCTCACCTTCAGCACCTGGAGACCCAGGTTTGGACTTGTCTGTTTTGAGCTGCCCACAAACCTCCTGCAAGGATCTGCTTTGTGGGAGCCTCAGAAGCCAGAGAATTATTCTACAGCTGTTGTTTTCCTTTCTCGCCTGGACAGCACAAGGTGCCTTTCTCCATCCCTGGCCACCATCTCTCCTGTTGACCTTTCTTACTTCCTCGAGGCACCCATTTAGGATTCCCACTTATTCCTGCTTTGCCTGGGGTCAGTCCTGTGGCTCTGCAGCTTGCCGAGACTGGAGGAGGATTGGGGGTGCCCATGGACAATGGGGCTCTTCCAAGGCTGGTGGCTCAGTCTGTCACAACAGGAGCCACCCAGCACCCTTCAGCACTCCCTGAGCTGTGTCCCCTGCCCTTCTCAGGAACAGGGCTGGATGCTCAGTGCTGCTGGAGCTGGTCTCTGCTGAGGAAGTTAGCAGTCACAGGGCTGGGTGGCTACACCTCTGTGTTAATCCATGCTGTGGTTGATAGGCTGTGCCCGTTTTTAGTGTATTTATTTTACAAAACAGGCTAATGATTTTATTAAATTATTTGGGGAATTTGATTACCTTTTCTGTCTCGGGGAGGATTAGCAGTGTTTCAGCTCCTCATCAGCAGTGATGTCCCACATCTCACACCGCTCCTGCTCAAACCCCACTCCCTCAGCTGGCACCTCTTTGCTGTCCCTGGATGAAACTGATGACAAAACATGCCAGGGGCACACAGCCACCCTCCCTCCCTCTTCCCCCCATGACTTTTGCTACAACATCACTGCAAATTGTAGCTGTCAGCAGGGGACCACACTCATCAGGGGACTCAGTCATAATCACTGCAAAGCGGATGCGTGGATCTAAGTCCTGGATGCTCCCCAATATCAAATCACAGCAGGGACCCAGCTAATACCCTTGTTCCCTCTCCTGAAAACGTGAAGACCCACTGAGAAATCCTTGATGAGGGAGGCTCAGACAGTGCTCCCAACCTCTCAGGACAAGAGGCAGCCAAAGCTTTGGTCCCCAAAGGCACCTGCACTGACGGTGCTGCCAGGGCCGTGCTCGCTGTGGGAGCCACGTCATGAGCATGGTCAAAGATCCCCCTGCCTTCATCTCTCCAGCTGTTGGAAGTGGCCTCGTGCACAAAGGGCAGTGTCCTCATTAAATCCCGTGCAGGGTTGCCATGTGGCCAGCAGAAATTTTGTTTTGTTTTATTTCAGGAAGCAGCACAGTAATATATTCACTACCTCCGAACGTAATGGGGTGACAGATGGGAGCTGGGCCCTGGCTTTCATGGGAAAGGCTCCACTCAGCAGGGAAGCAGTAAGTTTCCCACCTAATCTTCTGCAACCTTCAGACTCCTAACAACTGTAAGAAGCAAAGCAATGGGTAGTTATTAAATTAATGACTTCATCCCCAAGCTGGTAATAAATATTTTATAGTTTTATCTCTCCACCCTGTAGACTGCTCTAGACAGACCAGACTGTTTATTAATCTAGTTTCTGGATTTATGTTATTTAATTGCTAAACAGCCTCAGCATGGTTAGGCTGGATTATTAAATGTTGGAGCCTGAGAAGGAGTCCTCTAACAAATGGCAAAACCTGAGGAGCTTGATCTTGGACTTGACTTAACAAAATCAGCTCCCCTGCAGTGCTAAGGCTGAGTTAGCCCCTGCTTGAGTCCAAACCATTCAACCATTGCCTCATGTTCAGTGTAGGTGAATTTTGGGACTTGTGAGTAAGGAAGAGGCAAGGAAGAGTTCTGGCATATCCCAGTTTCAATAAGGATGTGCTGGTGTTAACCTGCTGTGGGCAGGATGCTGTGAGGGCATCGTAGCATGGACAGGTCCTTCTGGGGGAGCTCAGGCAGAGCATTTGTCCTTGTTCTGCCTCTTCATGGCTCATGTTTCTTCGGGTCATCACAGACAGTCCCTGTCATTTAAACAAAAGAGCACTGCAGTCACAGAAATGAAGGCAGGTTTTCGAAGTTCATATACTTCCTTGTTGACAGGGTCGAAAATGGCTTTAAAACAGATACTACCATTTCAACAACAGTTGCTGGTATATTCATCCCACTGAGAGATGGGGATGAAGGCAGCTGGAATAACTGTCTGAAGAGCTATTTGTCTGAAGAATGCATCATCCTCATGCTTTCCAAAGCCTCAATCCCACGAGCCCTTCTGTACAAAGCAGGAGGTCATTTCAGGATATATCTTCTCATAAAAGTGTAGGAGAAGTGAGTGTACTAACAAGTGCAGGCCAGAGCCTTTGAATCCAGCCAAGCTGTGCTGGAGCAGTTTCCAGCTCAGGGCTGTTCCACTGGCTGCAGTGTCATCTCCAGCCCATCCCATTGCTCCCCAGCCTCAGCATTGTCTTTCTCAGGCCAAGGGGGGTGAATTTGATAGTAAATGGCATCTCTGAAGAGCAAAGTTGCCTCCTCTCCCCAGTAGCCTGATGGGAAGGAGGCAACCCCTTCCTGACCACCCAGCTGTGTGTTTATCAGGACCCCTTGGTTGTGGAAGCAGAGTGGGGTGGTTCGAGCCTTCACTCATATGAGCTGTGGGGCAAGGGGAACAAAATTCAGAGAAAATGCACGAGGCTGGGAAGGACTCCCCCTTTTCTGCTTACAGATGAAAGCCATGGCTGGAGCACCTCTCTGGGAGAGATTAGGTCAATGCTGACGAGTGGAAGGTACCACTGGAGGAATGGGTCATCAGCAGCTTTTAACAATTAACAGTGGCATCAGTGAGGCCAAATGACTCTCGTTGGTCAATGTTTTATCGATGTGTTTAGAGGCAGCCATATGCTGACGAGTATGTTTTCCCTGGCATCCTTGATGCCAAAGCCCCACTCTGCTCTGACATTCGGCTCTCACCCTACACCCTGTTGGAGGAGGCTTAAGAGCTCTCCTAAGCACACCTATAAACTGACAGTGTACCATCTTAAACCAATTCAATTCCCTTCCCTGCGATAAAGGAGGCCAGTTCCGAGCAGATAACATCTCCCAGTGATGGCTCCCCGAGCTGCAATTTAGCACAAATCTGAGCGCTCTATTATCCAGCTCAGCCAATTCGTTAAGGAAGGACAGGCGAGCTCGTCTATTAGCTCGATCATCATAATCAAATATTGGCACAAGGAGCTGCACAGCGCTGCAAAGTCAAGCGAAACCCCCATAAAACAATTATGTGCCCTTCAGGAAAACAACGTGCCAGCCAGCGAGGTGAACATGAGTCTGACTGGTTTTCCTCCTCTGAGAAAGGGACAAAATCCCATCAACTCCCAAGTTATGACCAGTAAAGCCTCAAAGAGACTTTATCCTTGGGTCTCCTGGGCAAGCTGGGCTCCATCTCTAGTAGTCCTCATTGCTGAGGGTGTTTATTCTCAGGGACCACTGCCTAAGGGATCTTAAGCCTGTCCTAAGCTTCTGCCAGTTGTCCTGCCCCGGGTCACCTTGCAGACAGTAAATGAAGGCACAAAAAACTTTCAGTGAATACCTGTGGTCATGTGCATGCTCAAGGAAAGGCTTCAGGAGATCTTCCTTCTACCCAAACTTTTCTCTGTGTTTTTCTGACTATAGTTCTTACCATTTTTGGCTGTGTTTTATTCTGCCCCATCACCTTTATGCCTCTGGTACAGCCACCTCCTTCTGCTGTAACCCAGCAGTGCTTGTGCTTCCGTGCAGGGACAGACAGAGAAGTTCAGTTCAGTTAATCACACAATTGAATTTCTTGGTGATGAACCTGCCTGAAATTCCCATTTGATCCAGTTCACTCAGCTCCAAATGGCCTTAACATGATTTACCTTATTTCACCTCTGCTACAGCAGAGCAAAACTGAATTTTGGCAACTTCAGAAATTATGTTTCCAACACAGAGATCAGTGAAAAATTCTCTTCATTGCCACAGCTTCAAAACATAAACTCTTACCAGAAAAAGGCTCCATTCTTCCAGGAGGGCAATCTGTGAACATCACAGTCAGATTGAAGCAACTGAGCAAATCTTGTTGATGAAAATCAGCTTTTGAAGTTTTTGGAAATCCAGGAGGGAAAAGTGTCCATCTCTGTGTTGCATCCCAGGGCTGCCATGTCCCGTACTGCTCCTGATGACATCTCCTCTGCTCACACACCACCTGTGGGAGCACAAAGCCACAAGACCATGAAATCCTAGAATGGGTTGGGTTGGAAGGGACCTTAAGGAACATCTCATTCCAACCCCCTGTCATGGGCCATGACACCTTCCACTATCCCAGGTTGTTCCAAGCCCTGTCCAGCCTGGCCTTGGACATCTTCAGGGATGGGGCAGCCACAGCTTCTCTGAGCATCCTGTGCCAGGGCCTCCCCACACTCACAGGGAAGAATTCCATCCCAATATCCCATCTAACCCTGCCCTCTGTCAGTGTGAAACCAACCCCCCTTGTGCTGTCCCTCCACACCCATGCCCCAAGTCCCTCTCTATCTCTCTCTGTTGTCCTTCAGGCACTGGAAGAGGCTGTTCTTTTCTCCAGGCTGAACACCTCCAGCTCTCTCAGCCTGTCTCCACAGCAGAGGTGCTCCTGCACTCCTGGGGATGTGGAGCACTGGGGGTGCAGGGGCAAGTCCTGCCCAGAGGAATTCTGTTCTCAGCCTTCCTGGCCCTTAGGATTCTCCCCATCACGGCACTAGCAAGATTTGAAGCACCTGCTTGGCCAGATGGTGGTAGCTCCTTCTTCTCCAAAGCCTTCAGAGATACCAAACCTAAATTCACCTTAAATCCCCAGCTTGGGAGGTGGGAAGAACCAGGTGGGAGGTGCACAGGAGCTCCAGGTCAGCAGGGACACACTGACCACCCCTGAACCACAATGCAGGACAAGGACAAAGCCCAGTGGGCACACATTGGCAGCAGCTCGAAGAAAGACCATAGGAACTAAAGTCACAAACAGAACTGGGTTTTATTATGAAATAACCCTGCCAGTACATAAGGAAGTTCTGTCTGCAGAATACATTTCCTGAGGAAAGTAGATCACAGTATTCGTTTTCACAGAATAACATGTAGCCTGCTATAACTTTCAATGTGACTCTTTATTATTTAAATATTAACAGTATTCCTTCACATAAACAAGTACTCAGTCATCACATAACCAACACACAAACGACAAAATAAATATACAACAAGAGCACAGTTCATTTTTTTTCCCGACTTAAATATTAAATAAATAATAAATACAGAATTTTTATTTCCTGTTATCAGTGCCTGAAACAATATGAATGAAAAAGAAAAGAAAAACTGAAAAAGTCTCTCTTCCCCCCAGTGCCCCTGTCCCCGCAAAAAAACAAACCAAAAAATTATCAAAATGTCTCAGTTATAAAATATCTTTAAAAAAATTCCCATCATTAAAAGAATAAATAACAAAATATATAAAAAATAACTTGGTTGCATCAAAATTACAAGTAGGAGTTGTAGATAGGGTTTTTTTCTTTTTTTTCTTTTTTTTTTGGAATATCATTTTTTATGGTCAAAAGTTTTAATTTTTAACTTTTTTTGCTTCTTTTATCTTCATTTCTATGGTGCAGTGTCCAGTTTAAAAGAAGTATAAAATTAATAAATAAAAAAGTTAAATAAATAGCAAAAAGTTAACATAAGGTGTTGTAAATATAAATTACATACATCTTGCCAAAATTAAATAATTTACAGGATAATTAAACTAACTACTTTTTTTTTTCTTCTCTTTCTTCCAGTAAGTGCAATTTCTCTACTTTTAAATACTAACTGAATTGCAGTCACAATCAATTTGGACTCTATTTACACGTTAAGAACATTGTGTTTTTAACACCTCAAATTTTATATTTTTTTTTTCCCTTTTTTTTTTTTTGTATTTTTGCACTTGGAATGGGTTCTAAAATAAGTGAACTCGTGGAGTCTGATCCTGCAAACACTTAAGTACGGGACCAAACCCAGCCAGGCCAACTGCCCTATGGAACTCAACATGGGGAATGATTCCAACCAAGCCACTCATGGGCTGCCAGGCCAGACCCAGTGGCCGTGGTGGTCACTGGAACTTCCCACTGACTTCTCCAAATTGTGAATTACACCCTAAATATCTGCAGGATTTGGCTCAAAATGACACCACAGTTTTGCCTTTCATTGGGGTCAACAAGTTCCTCCCCAGCTCTGCCCACCCCATGATGGGGGGGGGGATGCAGGATATGGGATGTGGGATGCCCCCACACTGGGACCCCTCAGGGGGTTTTGCCCCACTGAAGTGTTTGGAGAAGGAAGCGAGCTCCAGATGGGAGCAAAGGTGGGGAGCAGCCCTGCAGGGTGACAGCCAGCCCTGGCCATGGAGTGATGCTGCAGAGCAGCGCCCCAAAAACATTCAGAGAGTTGTTCTTTAAGTGCACAGAGGGCTGCATGTACCCAGCTGCTTACAACTGCTTCTTTGGAAGAATTCCCAATACCTGAATCCTCTTTTTTTTTTCCTTTTTTCCCTTTTTTTTTCTTTTTTTGTTGCAGAATGGCGCTCGCGCTGCGATTTTGCGCAAATCCTAGAACACCAAACCATCCTCATTGCCCTGCGGGTACGTGTAAGAAATCAACTCCTGGTTCACATAAGCACTTTTCTGGCCATCAATTAACATCTCTCTTTTTTGTTGGTTTTTGCTTCTTTTTGATTTGATTTGTTTTGTTTTGTTCATCGCAATCTCAACCGTTCTCTGGCATTGATGTATGATCTCTGGACTGGCAGTACTGCGCCACTGTAGGGATGATCACAATAATGAAAAGAACCAGAACTGTCATCAAACAGATTTCCAAAAAATCATATACACCGGACCATGACACATTAAAGAAATTCTTCTGTTTGAAATATCTGGAATTGGCCTATTCATAATAGCTACTCTCATATTTAAGACAGACAAAGGAATACTGTAGTTGCAAACTCCAAAAGCTTCCCTGAGAACCTTTTTTCCATTGCGCTTTCCACTGGAGATCCAGAACTGCTCTTCAGATTTCTTTCAGAAAATAAAAATAAGCTACTTTATAATACTTCAGAGTTCCCATGCCCAGTGGATATCTGAACACTTCGGGGTTGGGAGGCCCAGCACAGGTTCAGATTTACAGGTAGCTTGCAGCTCCAGCACTTGTAGCAACATAGAACATAACTCATGTGTGAGTAGGTGATCTGGACATACGACCATAGACAACATGAGGGTTTAAGCCAGTCATACACTAGTCTTGGATCAGACAAGACCCTGTTCTTGTAACATTTTAACCCTTGGATCAATTTTGCAAGAGCACAGCAACTCATGGAAGATGCCTGCTCTTCGCCTGCTACCGAGCCCCACAGCCTACTGGAGAATTTAACCTTCCATCCTGATCTACCTCGTGGTCCAGGCAGAAAAAAATCCCACTTTTCTCAAGAAGGTCCAAAGTTAAGTAAACGAGAACATTGAGTTTGATCAGTTCCATGTCTCAGAAATGGCCTCTTGGTTACATTTTGGTCCTTTTTTTTTTCAATTTTTTTTTCATTCATTAAACAAGTTTTCTAACTTGTAAACCTGAATACTTGGAGGGGAAGTTCCATCTTACAGTCTGTTTGCTTGCTGCTCTCCGTCCCACAGCACTACACCTGGATGCCCTTGACGGCTTGCTTGATGCTCTCCAGCAGGTCCTTGTTCTCCGGGTTCTGGTAGCACTCCTGGTTGGTGTACATGTCTGTCAGCGTGTTCACGTAGGCATCAAAGTTCTGCTCACTAATTGGCTCCTGCAGCCAAAATGAAAAAGCCAAATAAAAGCGTTAGTAGAAGAGCAGGAACAGGATGAGAGTCTTTGCAATAAATCATCTGCGTATTTTAGTGCCCAGTAGAGGTTGTGGACTCCTGAAAGTGCTCAAAGCCAAGCTTGGAGAAACCTGTCCTAGTAGTGGAAGGTGTCCTTACCCATGGCAGGAGGCTGGAACAGGGTGAGGTTTAAGGTCCCCTCTGACCCAAATCATTCCATGACTCTCTGTATGTACAGACAGCCAAAGGTCTCCACGTCAGAGCCTTTTTGTGTGCAGTGCTGCCCCTACGGGAATCTCATCCTCCCTGATCCCACCGGATCTTAACCAGGTCCTTAATTTTATGCACTGGCCTTGTGGAACTATTAACAGCATCAGGTTAAGTGTGTGCAGGCAGCCTGACAGGCTGGAGGCTGAATTAAGGCATGAAGGGCTGGAGGACAACAGGACTGCTGAAACATCATCGAGGGAACCAAAGGCAAAGTCAGGTCACCTTGGGCTCACAGCTGCCCAGCCCAGCTCTCTGCTGCAGAGCAGCTTCTGCTTTTGAGGGGCACTGCAAGTATCTAACTTGGGCTTAATGGGGAAAAAAAGAGAGGGAGAAGGAAGAAAAAGAACAGGAATAAAATGAGCATAAAAGTCTCATGGGCATCATTTAATTGGAGTTGCCTGAAACCTTGAAAAAATATTTGCTGAACAGTTTATTCGACCTTTATGTGTCAAATACTTTACAAAAAAGCTCTCAGTGAGTGGTTTTCTGCCAGTTAGGCAGCTGGGTGAATACTATCCAAAACTGCTCTGCTGGAGGATGGCTTCTCTCCAGCCAGCCTGAATTTAAATACAAACCCCAATGAAAAGGATTCCCAAAAAAAAAGAAGAAAAAAAAAAAGGATGGAAGAAAAAATAAATCAAAAGCTCATTCCTCTGATCATTGCAATGGTCTTTATAAGTTGTAAGAGGACAGCTTCCTCAACAACACGAGCCCCACCTCCACACACCTGGTTTTGACAACACTAATTACATTCCTGGGAATAGAGAGAAGGTAATTAATAGCCTTTTGTGGTTTTACTATTTTAATGCAGTCTTTTCATTTCTCAGTAACTCTATGGTAACATGCTGTGGGCTGTTAGACCTTGTTAAATTAAACAAAATACACTCTCTTTAAGAATGCTATTCTTTAGCTGCCAGCTATTCAAAACTGAATTGAAACTACCTGCATTATAATAGGAGCTCTAAGATCTTTCTGACGTTGAAATCCAATCCCTCCTGATCTCTGCTTGTGCTGTCTTAGCCTAAAAGGCACTGGGTGCCCTTGATAAAGTTTCCTATTTTGTGATAGTGCTCCCAGATGTAATGAGACAGAACAATAGGTACAAAGGGAGATCAGCAGAAAATGACAACAAAAGGGAGATATAATGCAAGCTTCAGAGATAAGGGAAAAGTACTGATCTTATAAAGGACACATAGGTGCAGGGAAAGAAATTCTCCCACTCTTTAATTGTGAGTAAGCCTTATCATGAATTGGGTTTGGCACAGCTCCCTCAGTGACGCTGGCTTGGGCCGAGCACTGTCAAAGTTTCTTACCATGTGCGGAAGGCGGATATTGGCAAGACTTTGGATGAGAGCCTGGCTCAACCCTGAGAGCTCCAGGAACAGGGCTTCGTTTTGCTCCTCTATGATTTTGTTTTCCTCCTCAATGTTCTTCAGGTTCTTCTCCATGGTGGAGATCTGTGGAGCAAGGAGCATGGCAGGGTTACCAACCCTCACCAGTGGCAGCCACCAACACCCTGCGCCGCTGGGCTTGAAGGCATGGCCAAGAACACAGACCTGGGACTGGAGTTTCACCATGGCAGCTTCCATCTCTGAGTTGGACTCGTTCAGCTCGCTGATCTCCTTGTTCAGCTGCTTGATCTCCTCATCGTTCTCCAGAACTGCAGGAGGGAAGGTCACGGGCAGTCAGCAAAAGCAAAAGTGTTGGGCTTTCTGCTGAGCCCATCCTGCTGAACCATCCTCACCTTGGCTTTTACAGCCTCTAAACAGGACGTGCCTCTCACCTGCCTTTTTCCATCTATTTTATTTATGATTAATATTTTTATCATCACAGTTCAGTGATACTTGAACAGGTCAATATGTAAATGCAAAAGCAAAGGACAGCAGAGCAGTTGGGAGTCCAACACATTCCCACACCTGGCAAGGTTGATTGTCCTGTACAATCAGGTCACTCTCTCCAATCCTGAGGTTGGAAGGATGCTATTTAAAAAACTAATGCATGTCTTGATGAGAAATTATGAGGTCTATAAAATAAAGCAGTATTTCTAGAGGAGTGCAGGTATTTATAGGTTCCAAACTATCGAGTTCAATGCTTGAACCTTGTCAAATACCACAGAAAGCTCAGTAATAGCACTGGAAATGCAAAGTGCCATCGCTAACAAAATTCCAGATCCAGAAATATCTCAGTATTAAAAGCCCTGAATAGGTGAAAATTGCTGAATGACTGCAAGGGATTTGTAAAAATGCCAGTGAATATATGAAGAAAAAAATTCTGAATTTCAGCATTACTTCTTTTGCTTTCTTTACTGTTGCTCCCTTGAAGTGGATAACTCAGGGAGTGGGACTGGTACCATGCCACCACAAACACCCAGAAAACCCAAGGAAAGGGTGTTCAAAGTACACAATGTCCTTGAAATCTGTGTCCAGACTTCAGCTGAAACCTCCCCAGTCTATAAAGATCTATGAGCTCAATACCCTGACACACCTGCAAGGCAAAGGAGTGAAAAACCTTACCATCGCTGGTCTTGAACTTTGTGTTGAGAATTTCATCCCCTGAGAGTTTTCCTTTCTTCCCAGCAAAAGTAGCTCTTGGACACCCTGACAAACTGAAAAACAAGTAAAAATGGTTTTCATAAACTCTCAGTATTTATAGGTGCTTACGTTCCCAACATAAGAGCATGTGCCATTTGGTGGAATTCAAGCTGCGAGACAGTTCCTCTAAAAGCTTTTTATGGTACAGAGGAAATTGCTTTATGAATAATGCCACAAAACTCCCCTTTTATAAAGTGAGAGCAATTTTCTTAAGGCAAAGATTAAAAACACATTGCTTCCTAGAAGAGGAGGTGTGCCAGGTGAGGAGGATGAGATGAGTCTGGTTGTCTTGGGCACTAAACCCCTATTTGTAGTGCTCAAGTTCTGTTCCAGCATGCAAATAGAGATTTAGATTAGAGGTTAGGAAGAAATTCTTCCCTGTGAGGGTGCTGAGGCCAGATTTGCCCAGAGAAGCTGTGGCTGCCCCATCCCTGGAAGTGTCCAAGGCCAGGCTGGACAGGGCTTGGAGCAACCTGGGATAGTGGAAGGTGTCCAAACCCTTGGCAAGGGATTGGAATGAGATGAGCTTTAAGGTCCCTTCCAGCCCAAACCATTCTGTGATTCTGTGAATATTAAAAGAGCCACACATTTTCTCTGTTCAGTAAGCACTAAATTCAGCATCAACAGCCAACCAGTTCTTAAGCCTCACACAAGGAGCTGAGCACTGCTCAAGCAGCATCTTGGGACAGGCAGATTTGACCACAGCAAAATCGCGGCACTCACACCGATTTGAACCCCAGCATTTACCTTCTGTGAGTGAGGAAGCTCCCGTTGGCGTGGCCTGAACCGTCGCAGCCTGGGGTGGGGCAGGTTGGGCCTTCGTTCTTCAAGGACTTCCAGGAAAAGGAGGAGCCATTGAGGGATCCCTCCTTCTGCCTGCGGGCTGCCAGGGGGCACCCCGAGGCGCTCCGGTGGGACGCGTATTTGCCGCTGATGTGTCCCAGCCCAACGCAGCCCGGAACAGGACACCTGGGCACAGGGAACCAGCCAGAGTTACAGCACGGCACCCAAGGGGAAGGAACAGAAGGAAGGAATAAAGGTGTAAGGAAATTAGTGATGAGCAGGAGCAAGGATGCCTGGGAAGGGAGCATTTGCATGTGGGTCTCGTCTGGAGTTTCCAGGGGAGATACTTGGTTGATGGAAATAGCAGATGGGAAATTAAGAGCTACGACTGCTCCTTCAAAAGAGCCAAAGAGAGTCAAGGAGAATTCTGCAGGAGGGAAACCTGTGGAGGTCACATCACACGCAGCAAAAGTAGGTCCCAGTGGTGTCAGAAACCAGGCATTTGGTGCCTCACTGGGGACAAAAATGGCAGATTGGGCTGCCTGATGTGGGACCCTGATGTACCCCAAGGCTGACACTCACACTGAACCATCACACACGTACTGCTGGCTCTGCCCTGTGACACTGCTGATGAACCCAGGCTCATCTCTTGTCAGCACAGTCAACACAATGTGGGAGCACTGTGTGTGCCCTTGGGGACACAGCCCTCCCCAGGAGCCAGTCCCTGAGCCAGGAGCTGCTCAGGCTGTGCCCAGGGAGCTGCAGCCCTGTTCCTGCCAGGAGGGCTTTCTGAGCCTGCACCCAGTCAGACAGGACAAATCACTGGGCCATCACTCAGCCTGCAGCCACGGCATGGCCTCACTTGCCCCCTCCTCCTCCTCCTGGTTCACATCCTGCCTCTCTGGGGAGATCAACCCACGCTCTCAAGGGGATAAAGTGGGAATTATCATCAAGGCAGCACACGAGCCCTGCTACTTTCTGCCTCTTTATGGCCAGTTGAAACACAAGGAGCTGTGAGGAGCCTCATGGAAGCCCCAACACAAATTGTGCTACTGCCAAGCACACGAGTGGCTCTCAAAAAGGCACCTCTTTCCCCTCCTCCCCTAATGGCATTCTCCCTAAATCCAGCCATCCCACAAGCCCGGTGCATCTATCAGGGTTTCTGCTGTGGTTTGCATTTGTTTTAAAAATGCTTGTCAATTATAAATACAGTTAAAAGTTTATTACTCAAGGGAGGTTACTCAAAAGCAGGGGAGGTGGAAGGAGGTAAGAAATGACAAAAATAGCCCCCATGTCCTCAGTTTGGAAGCAATTAGGGACTTTGAGACTCTCCAGCAAAAGCATTCATGGAGCTGCTCCTGAAAATCGCAAGCTGCGTTTCACCGCAGAAATTATTGCTCTGATTGTTTACATTCCACACAAAAGGGAGATGACAGCAAAAGGGGGGGGCCCTACACCCAGCCTTTTCCCAAGATAATTTGAAAAATGCTGATCTCGATTTTAATCAGCTGCAAATGCAGCACAATTCACTTATAATATCCCTGCCAGCAGGATCCTCAGTAAATTCATAACATCATTGCTTTTATATGATCACGAGCAAATTACTGAATCCTCAGGAGGAAAAAGAGAAGGGGGAGAGGGGGGAAGAGCAAGAGAGAAAGAGACAAACCCCAGCATTTCATATGCAGCCATTATGGCCCGACCATTACATATTTTGCACCGTTAATTTAACTTTTATTACATTTTCATTGTTAAAAAATAAACCAGAGCCCTATTGTGCAAAACAGCTGTCTTGGACATCTTTTAAATTTTTTATTTTTTTTTACATTATAATTATTTAATGGGAGCACCAGTAGCGTTTGATCAATTAGACACCTGTGGATGCTTCCACTCTGTGGGCTGGGCTGAAGGTTGAGGTGATCTGTTCAATCACATCCTCAGCAAATTACTTGAAGGATGAACAGCAGAAACAACAGGGACTAAATGACTTTCTCCTCGGTGACGATGTGCAAAACTCGGCCGGGTTCCAAGCGGAGCTCGGTGCAGACAGAGGAAGGATTTAGAGCCAAAGCTCCTTAACATAAACCCACACCAGGCACACCTTGCCGTGGGTGGTGGAACAAACACTGCCACAGGCTGGGGGAAGGCACCAGCCAGGGATTGTTGTGCTGTGTTGTTTTGCACATCTCAGAGGAGCTTCTGTTCCTCCTGGGTGTACTGGCAGAGGGGGGGTTGCTGCCTGGGCCATGGGGTGTTAGGGAATGCCTCCCCATCCTGCTGCTGCAGAGACCCTCACAGTCCATCCCACACTTCCTGCACCCATGTCCAAGGTTTCACAAAGTCTCTCTAGGGGTGGATGACATCAGCCATCTAGAAGTCAGAAAATCCAGCTCTAGTGGTGCTCCAACACCATTTGGAAGCTGGAACCTAGAGAATATATGGATGCCCCACCCCTGGAAGTGTCCAAGGCCAGGTTGGCTGGATCTTTGAGCCAAATCTGCTATAGTGGAAGGTGTCCCACCCTAAGTCTGGGGGTTGAAATGAGATGAGATTTAAGATCCCTTCCAACCCAAACAATTAGATGATTTCTTGCCACTTTATCTTCCCAGTGTTTTCATCTTTAGGGTGGACTAGGAGAAGCCCAGCCCCTGGTGAGGATGCTGGTGGGGTCCCTCACTCTGCTGTGGGTGTCCTGCCAGCCCACCCCATGTTCCCCATAACAAAACAGCCACGTAAGAACCCCTTTCTCCTTGTGCTGGGAGGTGATTCCTGTGCAGAGAAACCACACTGGGGAAACTGCTTGGCACATTCCTGCCCCGTCCTGCCCTGAGTGGGGAAGGCACAAATGAGCAAAACCACAGCTTCCCCAGTCCCACAGGGCTTGTACCCCTGGGGAAAACCACTGAGAGGGGTGACCTCCCAACCAGGGGCTCCAACCATGGGGAGAGCAAAGATACAGCAGCCAGCAGCTGCACCACACCAATTTGCTGCCTGTCCTTTCCTTCCCTGTGTCACTGGTTAATAGCACAGCATTGCAATACCACCAGCAATTCAGTGCATTTGAGCCAAAAAAAGGCTTTTTTCCCACAGATTCTCGAGTAGGTTGCTTAATTTTTAATAAACTCTGCTAACTCCTGCTAATTATCACACGGCTCATTTAACTGGGAGGCTTTCCTTCCTGTAGACTGAGGAGGAAGAACAGAGCAGATGGCTCAAATACCATCTTTTTCTGAAAGGTCCTTCCCCCACCAGCAGGCACATCCCGGCTTCCCACGGCCCCTGCAGGGTTCTTCCACCCCCACTGGGTCCTGCTTTGGCTCAGCCTCTGCTCCAGGCCAAAACCTGGGCACGTGGAGTATCCACCTCTGCTCCTCTGCGAGGGCAAGACCCTGGGACTAAAATAAGTTTAAAAAAGATCCATTTGGAGGCAGTCTGCTGAGCCAGAGGGGTTTGGACAGATACACCAGCACTCACGGGTAACCAGAAGCTCTTGGAAGTGGATAATTTTTTTCCATGTTTCTTTTTACCCCCTTCCACCTGCACTTGCTGGGTGAGTATACAGGCTCCAGAAAGGCTGGAGATGCTCTGAGGTAACAAAAAAAAAAAAATAAGGTCCTGGAGTCAGTGCTGCCTTTGATGTCCTGTGGCTGTGCAAGGAGATACAGATCCCAGACCCCACATGCTGAGCCTGTGATGCTCAGACTTGCTAAAAGTCAGGACAAATGGATTTCACAGTTCATGAGAACTCCTGAGGTGGACTAAGCTATTTCAAATCTCTATTCCATATAGGAATAACCCCCTCCCTGGGGTGTTTTGAAAACTTCAGCCTGAGGCAGCAGAGAAAGGTTTTTTCAGTTCACTTCAAATATTCTGCCCTGGCAAAGACTCTACACAACACAGTTTATTCAGGGTTACCAGATCCTGACCCAACTCAGTGCTGGGTACTTTCTACTTCTCCTTTGTTCCAGGCAGTTAAGCCAGTCCATCAGCCCTTGCCTGCCCATTGCTTCCCAAAAACCTGCAATGTTTGGCTTGACTGTGGGGTTTTACTGTCATTTACAACACTGGCATGGTTTTTCAGGAATTCCATAAAGCACAACTAGCAGAGAATCTGTGCCCCACCAACCTACCTTTCACATCTGCAAGAAAACAGCACCATTACCTCCCCACCCCCCAATTTTTCCATCAAATATCAAAATTGCAACACCAAAAGACAGCAAAGAGCTTTGGTAGAGGATGTTCAAAGCAGCGTGAGTGGGAAGGGATGTGGGGTGGGTGCTGATCCCCCACATAAAACCTGTGTGAGGCGAAGTGCATGGAGTGACAAGCTCTGCTCAGGAGTTATTTCCAGACTTACTTCATCAGCTCTGGGTCTTCTTTATCATCCTTTGTCGGGGTGATCTTGATCCCACTTTTCTTGGCACGAGGGCAGCCTGACAGACTGTGGTTAAAAAGAGAAGAAAGGCCTGTCTCACTGGCAGAATCTCTGCATTTGCTATTCCCCTGCTTCAGTCATCTTTCCCTTGAATTTGGCACAGTGTTTTTGATCTCTCTCGTTTTGCAGCTTCACATCACGAGGAGAAGTCAGAAGGAAAAAAAATGGTAAAAAATTGAGGGAGATGGACAGTAATTAATGGTGTCTAGATAAGAAGATATCTGCTAACAGCCTGCAATGTTTAATGGAATTGTTGAAACAGAAGGCTCAGATCTCTGCTATTAATGTTCTAAAGTGATAATAGAAGTCATAAATAGGTAGCAATATTAACAGGAACATTGCATCAGCTAAAATCTGACCCTTTGTCTTTTATTCTGTTGAAAGGAGCTTCTAATCAGATGCTGGAAACATCAGAAAAAAAAAAAAAAAAGTCGTCAGATTAAAGAGATGAAAATAGGCTTCAGTTGTCAGTAACATTAATGTTTTATTCAGAACTTTACAACTCTGCCAACTGCAGGGGAAAAAAAAAAAAAAAAAAAGAAAGCAACACAGAAAGAGGCTAGAGAGAAAATAATTTAAGGAAGATCTTACCTTCTATGCGATGCATAATTTCCTGTTATGTGACCAGAGCCATCACAACCAGGAGTAGGGCACCTGTGGAGGCAAGGGAGGCTGGGATTAGCCTGGGGATGTGAGCAGGGGATCTACACTCTGTGACAGCTCTTCTCAAAGGGAAACCTGGGCACTGTCAACACAGGAGCAGCTTTTTCCTTCCTGCCCCTTCCCCCTCTGTGAGGACAAGACTTGGTCTGTAATATCCGTGGTACTGAAGTCAATGCATCACTGCACGATGTGACATTGGAGAGGAGCATCTGTGGGATGTTGGGAGCACAGGGAGAGGCTGCTCTGCCATGAGGGGACACAGCTCCCAGCCTGTGTCCCCATCCTCAGGGAGGGGACAGCTCAGGAGCTGATCATGAGCTAAAAAAACCCTCCAGGACAGTGTTTGTCACCTTGAGGAAGCCATAAGGAGACAGCAGGGACCATCCAGGACCAGCAGGATGGACCCAAGCAGAGAAATTAACCCAGAAAAACAGCTGACAGCTCTGGACAGCAGGGCCACCATGGCCAGCACCAGCAGAAGGTTTTGGCTCGGGTCTGGGTGACTTGGGGAGCATAATCTCAGTGAGGGAAAATGGGCAGCCCATGGCAGGGGGGTCCTCAGAGTGCAAAACTGGCCGATGCTTCTGGTGGAAAATGATGAAGGAACAGGAGGGAAAAGGTTAGGTTAGCCCTGGGTCCCTCCTTCCACCACACCGTGGGCAGGGGACAGAGGGTCAGCAGGGGGACAGCACCTGAGGGGCCTCGGGGTCACCACACACGGTGCACCAGCAGCTTTCGGTGCGGAGTCTGCCCCTCAGCCCTCGCCCGCTGCGCTACCGAGTGACCTCTGAGAGTGACCTCTGAAGGGGCATCCGCGGCCCTGAGTTTCCAGGTGAGCATCCAGCGCTCTCCGGCAAAGGCTGGAGGTCGCTTCTGCGATCCCCCCAAAGCCGCACAAAGGCTGGCGGGGGCTGCGAGCCCGCCCAGCGGCGCGGAGATAATGGCCCGAGTTAAGCACGGCATCATTAAGGGCTCGGAGCGAGAGCGGCCAGGGGATGGAAAGCACAAAGACCTGTTCCCGGTGCTGTAGGTGACGCGGCGGACATAAAAGTTGTCATGGGGACAAGGAAGAGAGGCGAGGAGTGTTTGCAGAGGATGTGCACGCCAGCCTGCCAATTAGCCGGGGCTTTTTGAGTCAAGTGATTAGGGCCGGGGGAGGGGGTGCGGGCAGGGGGTCTGCGGTGCTGCCGCAGGACGAGCGGGAGATGCTCGGCTGCTCCTCCCGAGCAGAGCCAGCAAAGCCCGGGGCACATCCAGGAGCTTGCAGAGCGCCCCTTCTCCTCGGGGGAGGGCTTTGCTGTGTCCCCGCTTCCTCCATCCCTGTTTTTAAAGCCCCCAGTGCCTGGTTTGGGTGCCTGGTTGGCAGCAGGGCAGGGGTTGGTGTCTCCAGTGAAATGATGGGAGCCGTGGTGATGCACGGGCAGCCCCTGAGGTCGGTGCCCTTGGGAAAGGCAAGATGCTTTCCCAAAGGTTGGACAGGGCTCTGAGCAACCTGATGGAGCTGAAGGTGTCCCTGCTCACTGCAGGGGGTTGCACTCGATGGCCTTTAAGGTCCTTTCCAACCCAAACTATTCCATGATTCTACTCTGGCCCCTGTGAGTCAGTGGAGCAATGGTTTCCACGGGTGCCTTTAATATGGCAGCTTGGAAAACATCTTTTTTAGCAGTCTTCTTTTTTTCCGTTCAGAAAATATCAAAAATCTCCTCTTTTCTGCAGCTCCAAGGGAGACTTTGGCATTTGCAGGTCACTGAATGATTTCCATTGGCAAAAAAAATTGGCACCTCACCTTGGGTGGGAGAGCAGGGATGTATTCTGGTCTCAGAGGGATAACAGGGAGGCTCGGAGCCAGAAAAACATAAATGCACACAGGTCTGGTGCAGTAAGAGCAGGGACACATCCAGCAGGACCTCAACGAGGGTGCAAATTCTTCAACTCATTTAGAAATAATGGGTTTGGGAGATGACTGTGATATTTCCCAGCTCTACACTGTTACAGTAGAAAGCAAAACTATTTCTCTGTTGTTCTAGCTTCAGGGTGGGAGGAAATTATGAAAACACTAACACCAAACTCTTTCTTCCTTTCAGGACTTTTAAAGAGGAGAGAGAAGTAATTTGATTTTTATTTTTAATTATCTGGAGACAAATCATACCAACAGAGACCTTTTATTGCATGTTCCAGCCTGGAGCTATTTTTTTTTTATACCAGGGATATTAACCCCTGAAATAGAACTTATAATAGAAACACTGACATGGTCTTATCAGGAGTTGTGAAAAGCTATGACTGTACAATCTATAATATCTCAAAATCCCTTCCTCCTTCCTCTGCTCCCATCCTCACCAGAACATAGAAAAAAAAAGTAGCATGTAAGGAAATAATATTAACAAGATTTTTTTGGGCCAGAAGTCTCCTTTTTTACACAGTATTTGTATAAATTTTGGATGCCAGAGGGGAACAGGGGATGCTGCTGGACACAATGCTAGGTCTCGGGGATGAGCCCGTTTGCTTTTTGTCTGGCCCTTACTGGAAATGGCCACTGCTCCTGAGAGCTCTTAATATCTTTAACACTAATTGTCTGATCACTTGGCCATTCTTTCAAGCTGTTGGAGAAACAGCAGCTCAGCAAAGGTCTCTTCAGAGGTCCTTTCAAGATGTGTGTGGTCTGCAGTGTGTTATTATTAAGTGTACTTAGCACTAATCACAGCAGTCCTTGCCATCCACCAGCATTTTCTATTAATATCAACTAATCCTGCCCTTTTTTCCACCTCTGTGATAAGGAGCAGGTGGATAACTAACACTGTTCCTGGCACCAGCCCCACACTGGTGGTGGGGCACAGAGAAGTCCAGGAGCCACCACAGAGGGATTTGGGACTTTTCCAATACCTTGGTGACCAAAGGGGCTGCTGCTGCCTCACCTACAGCTCCAGAAATCCCTCATTGCACACAGGGCACAGCACTTCTGATCTTTTTCATGATGGTCCCGTGCAATGTGAAACCCTTCATGAGGTTTTACTCTCAGTGGAGGCTCCTCAGTTGTAGTTATGAATATCTCAGTGCCTTAATGATCCAAAAACTGGATTCAGCAAAGCAGGGAGCTCAGGGGAGGCTCAGCCTGCAAGGATAGGATGGGCCCATGACAGAGATGATGAAAAAAAATTCTCAGTGAGCTTTAGCCCAGAAATGCAGATTGGGGGGAGAGAGTTGGGGTCTCCCTAGTGTTCCCAACTAAATACAATTCCACATTTGTTTGGGGAAGGCAACCTAAGACAGCATTGGGAAACCCACCTGTGGAGAATAACCTCCTAATAATGAGGAATTTGGAGGAGACAGCAGCAAAGCTGCATATGGGATTCAGAGGAAGATACCTGAATGAAAATGTCAAAACCAGGTTCCTCCCTTCAGAAACAGCAGTGGGAATGGGGAAGTCTGGATTTCCATGAGCCCTTGACCACTGGCTCAGGATCCAGCCTCACCAAGCATTTGCTCACTCCCATTTTCATTCCCTCACAAATCATGGAAATGAAGAGGAACCTCTCTCACTACATCCCAAACAGCCCCTAAAATGTAGCATAAAAATAGCACCCCAGGTTCTCCAAAAGAGTTGGCTTTGCTGTGTGCTGGCAGTGAGTTCCCAGCTGTGTCTCTACCCAAAAATAAATCCAGGCTTTGGATTATTTGAGATGGACAAAAATGTTAAATGAAAAGGAGTATGGCCCGAACTAGGCAACCAGAGCTTGGGAAAAGATGCCAAGTGAAAAAGCAAATAACATGTCTGCAGTGCCCAGAGGAAACCTGCCAGGTGTCCAGGTTATTTCCAATCATTGCCATCAACCCCCCCACCCCCAAATTATCCCTCCTCCATGCCATTGCCTCTTCAACGCAGCAGCTGGAAGCTGGACTCCACCAGAGCTCCTCACAGGCAGGTTTTGATCAGCTCTTTGAAAGGAGAAGGGAGGGGATGGAAAAGCAAAAGCAGAGCAAGAGGTGTGGGGGCAGAAAGGGAGAAGAGAGAAAAAAAAGGGTGGAAATAAAGAAAAAAAAAGGAGTTCCAAGTTGAGCGCAAACATACTTGAGGTCAGCAGAGTGGGCAGCCATGAGGTTTCTGAGGCTCTTGTCAGCAAGAGGACAACCAGAAAGGCTGAAAGAGAAGAGATGGAATATCTGGATAAGCAAAAAAAA
>VZTZ01010393.1:781637-824607 GCA_013400955.1 Drymodes brunneopygia | reverse complement strand
AAAAAAAAAAGAAAAAGGAAAAAGAAAAAGGGCTGGGGCGTGGGGAGGGAGAGGGGCAACAGAAGGGGGGAGGAAACAGAACCAAACTATCCCCATGGTCACAGACTATACCAAAAGAAAAAAAAAAAGTTGTTTTTACAGCTCAAACCATGAAGAAGATGTGGACCCACCTGCGGTGAGAGGCATAGTTCCCCGTTATGTGTCCACTGCCATCACAGCCTGGGGTTGGGCAACTGGGCAACAACAACAACAACAAAGAGCATAAGTGTGGGAAAGGAATGGATTCCCCAAGCCCCACGGGTGGGCAAAGCCAGCAGAGCCCCCTCGGGGTCTGTCTCAGTCCAGCCCCACTGCCAGACCCCTGACACCAGCCCCATCCATCAGATCTGGGTGTGTGTTTCTGTATTTGCAGCTGTTTCCCTCTCAGCTCCCCTTTCTCCCCTTTTACTTCTAGAAATTCATAAGGATCCTAAAAACACGATTAAAGAAAAATTGAGAAAAATTGTGGCAAAGGCAAAGAAGGTGTTTAAAACCCTTAGCTGCTGGGAGGGCTTGGTGGCAGTGGGGGACTGCCAGCAGCCTGCTGGGTGGCACAGCCTGACAGACGTGGCCATCCCTGAGTGCTGCTGCCAGGTTGGATGATTCCTGCAATGCTGAAACTCTGGCTGCAGGAATCATCTTGTTCAAATTCCAGATCTGAATAAGGTGCTTCAGATTTCTGCTTTCTGAAAGGACTTTTTTTTCTTTCCCAGCCCTTAGTGCTGCAAAGAAAAGCTTGAGAGCACTGTTTGCTGCAGAAAGGAAATGACAGCAACCTCTGGCTGTGCCTGGGGGTGATGGGAAGATACAGGTGAGGAGCCCAGCCTGGAAGTGGCACAAGAACTGCACCCAGACACAGAGCATCAGACACAGTGGGCAAGGCTGCTGCTGAGTTAACTACAGCTAATTCATTACAGCCCTTGGGCAGAGAGGAACAAGGATATTAAATGGGGATGGAACGCTCAGGGCTGCCCACGACACCATTTATTTATTCCAGGGCTGTTTCCATTTAGGAAATTTCTCTGCCATCACAATAAAATTAAAGCACAGGAGGACTTCAGGGCTCTGCCTCAGAAATTGCTATTCACATCACTGGTGGGTTTTAAAAAACCTTTTAGAGCTTTGTGTAGGGCAGCTGGTCTGAGCTTTGCTCATTTAGGGAAGATGCTGCTGCTGCTCTGCCCCCTCAGATCTCCTCCCTGCCTGGCTGCTCCCTCAGCCTCCTGCCTGCAGATAAGGAGTGACTTGGATGAGATCAGCAAAACGGTGCCCACCAGCTCCCTGTGTGATGTGTAGGAGGGTCAGATGCAGAGGAGTGGAGCCAGGAACAGCTGAGATGCCTGAGAGGGGAAACCTCCCCATCACAACCTCCAGGCTGATCCCAACGTGCTGTTAGATCAGAGCCAGGTCCATGCTGCCAAGTTTGGCTCAAACTCTTAAACATTCCCCGTTCCTGTGGGAATCATGTGGATGCAGAGCCATCCTCCATCTAATAGGACAGATCTGGGTCTGTACTTCCACCCACACAATGGACAGACAGATGTGAGCTGGGTCAAGGTCTCTCTCCAGTGCAAAATGCAACACAACAGCAAAATTGCTGCAGCCTCAGGTCACATTTTGTGTTCCTGCAGTATCACAATGCTGGGACCTATTGCTCTAAGCCAACAAATCCTTTCTTCTCAATGAGGCATCTTGTGTTCAACACCCTCTTCAAGAAGGTGCTGAGATCCCCTGGGTGCTCTTGGCTCCACAGCATCAGCCGGTGCCCCAAAACAGGGGATCAGGACATGGGGTAGGCACCATCACTGTGCCAGAAACACTCTTGCAGGAAAACACCAGGAAAAAGTGGCCCTGAAAGGAATTTCCCACAATCCTGTCCATGAATCTGGAGAGGACCAAGCTCTCAGGTTCCCTTCATCACTGCTCAGTAAGGCCATGTAGGAACATATTTTGCCTCATTGATCAGCAGTTGTAGGAGGATGAGTAAGACCAATCACAGTAAGAAAGGGAGCTACAGTTCTTATTTTTAAAACGTATTTACTAATTTTGTTTCCTACCATCCTGGCTAATAATAGATTAATAGATTTTGGAGGAGGAGACAAGAAGGCAGGACTTACGTGAGCAGCTCTTTCTTGATGTCCTTGGAGAGGAATTTCAGCTTGAAGTTGCTTAAAGTAACTTCACCTGGGTATTTTCTCTCTTCAAAGTTCTCCTCTGACACTTCTTGCTCATCAGCTTCCGAGGAGGCAAAAGAGTGAGCAGCAGGCTCTGACTGCAAGGAAAGGGGCAGAGTTGTGGTGTGGTCATTGCTGCTGAGCTGTGTTTGGGAAGGATCCCAAGTTCATCCCAGCTAAGGGTAAGTGAAGCATTGCCAACACCCCTGAGCCACCTGCAAGCACCTCAGTACCCAGCTCAGAGATCCAACAGCCTGAAATTTCCTGAGATTTTAGGAGAAATGTATAAAACACTTCTGTACACATGGCTTTCCCAAGGTCTTGAAGGGATGAAGATCAGTGCAATCCCCTCACACTATTCCTCAGCAGCCTCCCCATGGGCAGAGAGGCAGGTGATGCTCTCAGAGCCAGGCCCCTCACCCCAGTCAAGGGGTCATGGCTGGATTCCCCACCTGCAGGATTAATGTCAGTGTCATGCAGGGCTGGAGCTGCTAATGGCAGGTATAAATCATCCTGAGAAACATCACCAGGAGCAGCACTGATGCAAGGGAGCTGACAGGATTTACAATGAAGAAAACACTGCAGACCCAGGGCAAGGAAAGTTCTTCCTTTGCAAGGGCACCCCAACAGATCCAAGAGCAGTTGCTTCCTGCCTGATTTTCCCTGGCTAGTATCTGATACCACTTACAAAGCCAGGAATCTTTCTCTCCCTGGCTCAAAGGACAAACTGGGGTCTCTGGGGGAAAAATTGGGCAACTGTGCAAGCAAACATGGCATTCAGTGTCCCTCAAGTTGTTATTCAAGCATCAAGAGCCACCGCTCACCTCCTCTGGCTCCTCTTCCCGCTGGCGGTTTGGTTTGGTGTAGTCAATGGGCCCATCCCACTCATCCTGGCGGGAGGTCTGGCTGGACTGGGGGGAGGTCATGGTGCTGCTCGTGGCACTGGTGCTGTTTTGGCGTTGGGACACATCTGGGGACTTCATGCTGGGACTACTGCTGCAGCTGCTGCTGCTGGGGAAGGTGCTCTCCCGTTTGCGGTGTTTGTTCATACTCAAGTCCAGAGTTCCATTTTCATCCACCTCAATGTCCATGGACTGAAAGGTTGGAAATGCAACCAATGTTAGCAGCTGCCAGAAATTCCCCATGGGGATCTTGCCCCCGTTTGTCTTTTGCGGTGGAGCAGGCAGGCATTCATGTCCCATCCTCTCCACAGTCAGGTAGGAGGGGCTGAATAAAAAGGGTGGCTCTTTCATAAATATTTCAGGAGCATGTCATGCAAAGGCACGCCTTATTACCAGCAGTGTGGCATTTTGACTCAGTTGATTGAATACAGGCATCTGGTGCCACTCAGGATGCCTCATGGCATCCAAAACATCTGCCCAAGGTTGGGAGTGCTCCATAGGACTTTGGGAAAACCTGTGTTCCTCTGAAAAGTAGCTGGAGATCAGACTGGACTCAACTGGAGAATCTCAAATGGCATCAGATATAGATCAGGGAACAACTGAAACCAGCTCTGAGAACCATGGAATTACAGAATTGTTTGGGTTGGAAAAGCTGTCTGAGGTCATAAAGTTAAAACATTCTCCCAGCACTGCCAAGCCCACCACTAAACCATGTCCCCAAGTACCACATCCACATGCCCTTTAAATCCCTTCTGGACTAGGTGGTATTTTCCCTAATATCCAGTCTCAGCCCAAGACTTGGCTTGGGAATAATGCTCATCTCACATGGGTAATTTGAACCACAAGGCACCTCCACATCCCTCTAGGAGCCAAGATTCCCTCCTCCAAACCCAAAGTGGGGAGCCAAAAGGGGCATTTTGGATGAGTGCCTGCATTCCCCCTACATTTAAAAAACAAAATGAAAGGAAGGGCAAACCAAGGTGTTCCTCCCATCCCGAACTTCAAGTCTGGTCCCTGGGCTGTGGTGCCTGGGCACATCCACCCACCTTGCTGGGGGCCTCTTGCTGCTTGGTGCTGAGATTCTCAGGCATCTCCCAGCAGCGGGTGGAGAGGTTGAGGATGGCAGTGGCTGCCATGTGCGCAGCCTCAGCGTCGTGGGAGTAGTCAAAGCCTGTGGAGGAAGATGAAGTGCTCTTCACGTAACTGCTGGAGGGGCTGTGGCTGGGGGAAGAGGCCTTTGGAAAAGGTTTGGCTGGAATAAAAAGAGAAGGAAAAACACAAGGCTAATGTACGAGCGGCATGAGCAGCAGGGAAAGGTTAAGTCAGTGTGACATGGTTAATGCATGCACAGTTCCTGGGGTTATTCCCAATCCAAGGGCTGGTTTGTTGCCTGGGATGTGCAACAGGAGCAGCGCTGGCTGCAGCTTGTGCTTGGTGTGAAAGGTTAATTCATTAACTGACTCTGCCATCAATACCCAAAACACAAGTGCTTTTCTTCATTAGAGCTGCCCTCACTGGAAGCAGTTAAAGGAGAAAGCTTAGAGAAGCTTCCTGGCTCTTTTTTTATTGTTCTCTCTCTGTCCATAACTTATCTGCAGGGCTGCCTTACAGGAAGATTTCTAGTAGCATGTTTGAAAACTCTAAATTTATGAAATTACATTAATAGAAAAAAACATGGCCATAAAATACAAGCTTCCAAGGATGACACTGGTGAAATATGGATTTTCTGACAGCTGACATATCATTTAAATATGCCAGAATAACAGGATTTATTACACAGCTGTGCACAGCTCCTGGATGTCACAGCAGCAGCAAAGCCAGCCTGGAGATGCAATTTCTCTTCATACATTGTGAAATCAAAGTATTTCTCAGTGTGGACACACAATAAAACTTTCCCTAATAATAACTAATAATTCCCTATTAATAAAACTTGAAGCTGATCCCATTTAGGGGCCCTCAGTATTTTCCGTGGGTACAAAAAGGGGATGATTTGATTTAGAACAGTCACAGGATTGTACTCTGAATCAATTATGAAAATCTTCAGATTCTTAATTCATTCCACCATGCTCTTTCTAGGGGAAACCATCCCCCCTTCAGTGGGAGGCTCACCCAGGGAAGACTCACAAGCTTTGGCCTGATCATGGCAAAGCAAAGCCAACCTCAGCTGATGCAGCCACGGAGTAAAGTGATTTCATTATTCCCATTACAAACTCGTAATATAAGACACTATAAAATACTAATCTTCCCCAGCACTGCTTTCTTCCTCGTTGCGTGCGTATATAATGCATATTGACATTAATGGGAGCTATGCACACACATGCGGGGGAATATAAATCCCTCTGGATGAAGATCTCTTTAAAATAAGTTCTCAGTGAAAGGAGCAGATTTCCCTGCTATGATTGGCAATCATATTCATCCTGTCGCTTTGATTAACTCATTGGAGGTTTGCCCACATGGTTATTCTTGTGTCTGGCTGCTTGTTTTCCTGTCCAGTTTAATCCATGTCTTCGAGGCGGGGCACGAGCATCCGCCAGCCCAACCTGACAATATCCAGGATCAGGAGATGCCAATTTCAATTTCACACCGTAGGCTCAGCGATGCTTTTCCATTTCATAAGTATTTCTACCACTAATAGACTCGCAATCAGCAAATTAGTGAAATAAGTGATGAGAAAAAATAGAAAGGATTATCCTAGTGGGTCTGCTGGAATTATTTTTGTCAGTACAATTACCCTGAAAATTCTTTGCTAATATTGCAAATAACACAATCTATTCAGTGAGAGAATCACTTGTACTGGGAAACAAATTACTTTTCCATCAGCCCTAACCCGGGATGACAGTGGCAGTTGTGCTCCCTGGCCTCCATCCAATTTCATTGTCTGATCCTGTACAGATTTAGTACTGTAATAAAGGGCGCTCCCATTGTAGTGCAACAACCAGGATGCTTTCAAGTACGAGCACTTTTTTAGAGAGCAGCTGCATCAGGATTAAACAGGATTGTGGAAGTGGGATTAGCCAGACAGAAAGCCCTCTTGAGGCTGCTGACTTCTACAAACTGGGCTGCTAAATATTTTTTCCTCCCCTCAAAAAGAAGTCTTGAGGTGCACAGTTGGTGTCAAATAACACATCTGCATAGGCTGTGTCCCCATGCAGTGTCCCTCTTGCCCCTGGCAGCCCAGCCCCTCAGGGTTTATTCAGCCATTTCATTTTCACCCAGAGTTACAACCAGTGCAAGGTCCTCAGAATAGGGCAGAGGTGGGAGGCTACGATAGGAAAGAGATGGAAGATAGAGGTGGGTGATCGATAGGTAGAGCTGGAGAGGGGAGCACGGCAGGGAAGACAAATGGGGGGAGTGGGTCATATATAAGATGGAAGAGAAGAAAACTGTAATCCATTTAGCTAGATGAGGAAAGCCAGATCAATAGATATGAGCTGCAAAGCAACGGGGACCAACTGAGGACAACTGTGTAACTTATCCCACCTCAAGACATCACTCAGATTAATGTTCCCACCACAGCAAAGCCGAAGCCAAAGAGACTCTCCTCCAAACAAAGCTTTCCCAGCAGCCATGAGCTCCCCTCACCATCAAAAGTGCCCACCCTAGGACCCATCTCACCCTCCCCTTCCCAGGAGGGTCCAGCAGCTCAGCCCCAAGACTCTCCCATCACCCCAAAACCACGATCCCAAGAGCCTCGCAACACACTGAGAAAGACAGAAAATGCAAAAACTGAGTCCATCCCTGCTCCCAACTTACATTTAAAGGCTTTAGGTGAGGTTTCGCTAGTCTGAATCTTTGGGGCAAGCATGCGTTTGCCAAAAACCTGAGCATCAAAACTTGCATAATCGAAGGTGACCTTGGAGTACTTCTCCAGCTCCTTGGCCAGGTTGGCCCGGGGGGTTGCTGGGACCATGTTGGGCCGGTAGCTTCCATACTGAGGGATCTCCAGTTGCTTAACAAAGCACATAGGCCTGAGGATGGAACAATGAACAGCAATTATTTCTCTTTTCCTTGACGAGGTGACTGTTGAGACAGGACCAGACACGATGGGGGCACAGGTGCACCTTGTTCCTGAGGGCTTACTGGGGGCGAGGAGGCAGTGACAGCCCTTTTGCTCTCCCTCAGCAAGTCTGCATCTGGCTTGGATCTCTCAGACTCCAGTTTTATTTTTTACATCCTTTTTTACCTTCTTTTTTTTCCCCCTCTTTTCAAGCAAAACCCCGAGGAGCCAACCTCATCCAACACAATGTTCTTGCAGGGTATCATTATGTGGCATTTTCCAGAGGAGAACAAACTTGGGCATCACTCCCTCATGGGATCCATGACACAGGATGGCACATGCAGGTGTGGGGACCCCAGTTCAGCTCAGCTCCCTGCTGCAGGTTCATTGCAGAGGCTCCAGGGCCTCTCCCCTGCCTGCAGCCCCTCCTAGAGACCCACTGCTATGGGGCTGCCTATCATGAATCAATTTGTCTTGCATATAAATTGTGTATAAATGGCCTATTGTTATTCTCCTTCCCGTGACCTCTTTCCACCAGAGAGTCCTCGGAGCGGGAGCTCCTTGGAGCATGGACTGTCCTCGTGATGTGCTCAGAGCGCTCCGCGCGGGCTCTGCTGCAAATAAATAAGTAATCGCCCTAAATGGCCTTTCCAAAGTAGCGAGAGCTGGAGCACCAGGGTGCTCAGCAGTCCTGGGGAGCAAATAAATAAATGAATCAGCGCTCGATGCCTTTGTGGGAGGGCTGCTTGGGGCTCGCACTGCGGTTTTTATCCTGCTCTCCTTGTAAAATAACCAACCATATTCCAATCCATCTGTAGCCCCATGAATCACATCAGCTACGGAAGCCAGCATCTATCAGGGACATCCTTAATGGGAGACAGCCCTTTCTCCCGGGAAGAGAGAGACGGGCAAAGTATCAAAATTAATGTGACTGGTTTGGAAATGAGCGGCAGGTTCCTCTCCTCTGTAAAGTGCGGGCTGCGGAAGAAAAGCAGGTGGACTTTAATGCACAACTGCTGTGGAGTGATTTGTGCGTAGCCTAAATCTCCTCCTCCTCCTCCTCCCCCCTCCCCGAGCCCACCCTACTTATAATGCTGATATAATAACCAGCCCTCGCTGGCGGTTTGTGCCGCGGAGCAATCGGCACAAGTGCCTTCTGCTGCACTGCTAAAACCCTTTGGCCTGTAGCCTCAGCATTAATTGATGCTACAGAAGCAATTCATTGTCCTCAATGCTCTCCCTGGGATCATCAATTAAATATCTTCCCACCTTGGCGAGACCTATGATCATAATAACAGGACTCAGCAGTATCAAGATGCAGCTGGAGGGAGACGTGGAGGCTGTTCCTGGGAGCGTGGTGCGGTGGGGAGGGCTGGGGCAGGGTGGGGACATGGAGCTGAGCCTTCCTGTCCCCCTTACCTGAGTATCCGGTCAGAATTGGAGCTGGTCTTTGCAGGATCACCAGACTGGGTTTGTTGCTTTTCATGTGATTTGGCTAATTTTTCAGCAGCAGCAATGGGGCACCCAGATAAACTGTGAGAGTTGGTTGGGGTTTTATTTGAAGGAGAAAAAAAGAGAGAGGGAAACCAAGCATGAGGAATGAGCACGAAAACCTTCATTTCAGAGACCCAGAGCTGCGCTGAGCCCGTGAGAAGAGTGTGTGCTTCCTCCACACTGAACAAGTAGTAAGACAAATTCACCTTGCACCTCATCAACATAGAATCATAAAGTCAAGGATAATAGAATGGTTCCGATTGGAAGGGACCTTAAAACTCATGTCATCCCAACCCCCCTGCCACAGGAAACCTTCTACCAGACCAGGTTGCTCTAAGCCCTGTCCAGCCCAGCCTTGAAAACACTTCCAGGGATGGGGCAGCCAGAGTTTCTCTGGGCAACCTGGGCCAGAACCTCCCCACCCTCACAGGGAAGGATTTCCTCCAACCTAGCCCTGTTCTCTGTCAATTTGAAGCCACTCCCCCATCCCGTCCCCCCGTGCCCGTGTGAGAAGGAGCCGAAGGCGGTACCTCCTGTGCGTGTTGCGGTTGCTGTTGACGTGACCCTGTCCTGTGCACCCGGGCGTGGGGCATTTCAACACGTTCTCGTGCATCGCCAGGACTTCGGAGCGAGAAGGGCGAGGGGAGAAGGGAAGGGAAAGAAAAACAACTTAATAAAAATCAGAGAGGGGAAAAAAAAAAACAAAAAGAGAAAATCATCAAGTCTTGTACACTGGTTTCCTAGAAATCAGGGGATGTGAAATGCTGTAATTAGAAATTGCGGAGGAAAAAATAAAATATTTACAAGGCAGCAGTGCCCAGGTCAGCACTAGATTAGCATCTCTGCACACAGCCTGGGTTTCCTCCTCATTTTCTGATTGCAACCCAGTTTCCCCCATCCAGCCCCTCCTCCACACTCCTGTTTTGGAACCAGGTCTCCCAGTTTCAGGTACTTTTAAGTGATTGAAGTTGTAGCTCTGCTTTTTATCCTTACGACTAGTCTTTGTTTGATTTTTTTTATTTTTTATTTTTTAATCTTCAGGATTATTGCTTCCTGCAGCACTGACCTTAAAAGTAAAGAAAATAATTTGATCTGCAAGCTTTTGTAAAGCCCACAGCTTGTGTTAGTTATTTATTAATATTTTTGCTTGCATTCCAGCCTGTGAAGATAGCTGTACTTTCTCCTTGTTTCTTCCAGTTCTGTGCTTATGTCAGGTCTGCAACCTTTGAAATTACTGATAAGGAAGGGCTCCTCTTTTTTTTTTTTTTGTCTATTATGCCATTATCATAAACATACAACATTGATTTTTATGTATCTGTACAGGGAAAGCTATTTAGGATGCTGGTAGAGAGGTGGAAATAAAATCTCTCTCTGTGCATATGTATATACAGAAATATGTTATGAGGAGGAGAAATATTTTCTGTAGAACAGGTGGATCTTGGTATAGCACTTTGGGAATTTTTCATTGATGAGAGCCCAGAAGACTCAGCAATCCTGCACATCCTGAGTGGTTCCTCTCCTTTCCTGCATGGCAACATATTTGGACAGCAAGGAAAGATAATATCCCCTTTAACCCAATATAATATCCCAAGTAGGGAAAAACATGCAACTTTCAGTGTAAAGATGGGCACTTCTTTACACACCTCTGGAGGTGGGCAGACGTTTTTAAAGCCCCTCTTTGATTTTCAGAGAAGGGATCTCATTCTCCACAGGATGGTGCTAAAAATCCTTTAAGAAGGACAGGACTTCCAAGTAAATCCCCATCACGTTTCCTGTGATTAGTGATAACACTTTGGTGGATAACAACCCCCAGGAACAACTTGGAAAAGCACCATTCCATGCCAAAAGCTCTTGTCATAGTCCAAGGGATAACATCAGACTTGTTCTAGGGACTCAGTCATAAAATTCATATCCTTTGGGAAATTCCCCCAAGGATATTGGGCTCCAGATTAATTGAAGCAGCCCCTGGTATCCCCCCATGTACTCACTCTCGGGGGGGATCCTGTCTTTGTGCGGACAGCCGGAGAGGCTGCGATGGTGAGGGTAAAGCCCCGTGACGTGGCCAGTCCCATCACAACCAGGAGTTGGACATTTGATTTCCCTCTTCTCGGGCCTTGAAGGATCTAAGGATTGATGGGAAAGGGCAGAGGGAAGCAGGTTAGTGGATTTGGAGGGAAAGAAGTGGAAAGAAGTGCTGAGGGTGCTTCTTACCACTTTTCCAGTCAAGCTGGGAGAAACCTTTGGGTTTGGAGGCTTTTTTTTCTGGAGGTGGAAATGTAACACTGTAAGTTTCAAAAACTGAAATCAGCAAAGTGTTTTGAGGAACTAACTTGGCTTGGAGCATGGAGCCACTCACAACAACTGAGCAGGCAGCCTGGCTCAGAGCCAGGAGATGCTGAAGCCTCTTCCCTCATGTTTCTGTGGCCAGATTCCTACCATTGCTTTAAAACCCACTTGGATTTTAAACCAGCCCTTCTGCTCAGGCTGAGATTTTCAAGATCAACAGACAATTTAGCCCAGAAATTCCTCTGCTCAGACAGAGGAACCCTCGTGATGGCATAAAGAAAACCATCATTTTGTGCATTCACTGTTGACCTCTAGGATGTCCCCATCCCTCTGGGCGTTGAGGATTTGTGGTTAAATTCCCCCTGTGGGCTGTGACCTCCCCTCCCATCAGCCTAATAGTCCATGCTGAGCGGGCAAGTCCAGCCCTTCCACCAGGGATGGGAAGGAGGGAGATACACAAAGGTTTGTCCCCTACCTTTGCCATAGTAGCTCTTCCGGATGCTGTCCAGTGGTTTGTTCTGTTTGTCCTCCACCTGGAAGTGCTTCACGTGCTCTCCTGGCAGCCGGCTGGGCTCCCGCACGATTTTCACCTGCTCGGCTTTCAGGGCAATGGCTTGTTCCAGCAGCCCCAGGTTCCCCCTGGTCATCATGTCGTACATCTCCGACTCGTCAGTCACGGCTGATTTCTGGGAGCGCGCGTCGTCGTCCTTGTCATCGTCCGACCGGACCTCCACGATGACCGAGTACTCGGGCTTGGGGCTGAACTGCCCTTCACAGTGGCTTTTCTGGGTGTCCTGAGAAGTGTGAGGAGCTTCCTCACAGATCACTTCAGGAGCCATCTCCTCCTCCTCTTCATCCTCCTCCTCTTCCTCTTCCTCCTCCTCCTCCTCATCCTCTTCCTCCTCTTCCTCTTCTTCATCATCCTCCTCATCATCCTCCTCCTCATCCTCTTCTTCTGCTTCAGCCTTTTCCAGTTTGCAGGACTCCTCTCCGTTGGCGTCGTCCCGGGGCTCGGGACACAACTCGCTGCTGCGCTCGCTGGTGACCTCAATGACCTCCTCGGCGTCCTCTGTCTGGATGATGATCTCCTTGTCACACTCCTCCTCCACCAACTCCTCTCCTGCATCCTCATGGACCAAATGCACAACGTTGGATGCTGGCTTGGAGCCCTGCAGCTCCGCTTCGGGCAGCTGCCCTTCGATGGCGAGGGTTTCCTCTGCTATTTGGCCCAAGTTCAGGAGAGAGTTGGCGATTATTTCTTGGTAGCTGCTGTAGTTGGCCTTGCTGGGCCCAGATGTACTTGTTGCTGTGTTTTGTCCATAGTGGGTTGATTTTGCTGGGCTTCTCTCTGAACAGGGGAAAGAAGGAATAGAAAGAAGAAGGGAAAAAGAAAGAAAAGATGGAGAAAAAGAAAAAAAAGTGAGTAAATGAGAAAAGGCGGAAAAGAAGAGAGGAAAAGCGAAAAGGAAGGGGAAGAGAAAAGGAGAAGGCATAAAAAAGGAGGCAAAGAAAGTAATAATATAATTTCATAAAATACAACTTTGTGGTACTTAATTGAAACCAGAGTCTGGTAGTTGCACCCCTGGAGCAGCCTGGTTTATTGAAATTGGGGTGACAGGTAGGAAGAGGATTTCCATACGGGACTCAGATGCACTGCCTTCCCACTGCCTGCCCCATCAGCAGGTGTCTGACACCCCTGCTCCCAGTGCTCCCCAGGCCAGGGCTCCAAACCAGTGAGCAGGGCAGAGTCAGGACCCCAGCTGAACATCCGTGTCCTTTTCCATGTCACTCCTTTGCTCTTGGACAGTGGCCAGATCTGTCCAGCAAGGAGGCTCCTGCTGAGCTCCTCTATGGGACCCTGGCTGCCTTCCCCACCACACAGCTCCTCTGTGCTTTCCATGGGTCTCTCTCCAGGGAGCACCCCTGATGGAAAAACTCTCATTTTTAAGACACTAGAGGCACTATGCCCTCTCAGCTTAACCAGAGCATTGCCATTGTGCTTCTACCCAACGTGATAATTGAGGGACCCATCCTGTACATAATTCAGAGGAGCTATAACTCCTGGCTGTTAACACTTCCTGCCCTTTCTTCATCTGCAGAACACAACTCTGCAATCAATAATGATAAAGCACCTTCTGCTGCCTGGGGGCTGCGGGTCTCCTCCTGCTCCATCGCCTCTGCCTCGTCCTCCTCCAGCATCCCCTCCGACTCATCAGAGCCCGACTCCTCCTTGGCCTCGGCCTCCTCGCTGCCGTCGCTGTCAACGTTGTAGCCTTCATCCAAGGCCAGTTTGAGCGGATGGGATTTCCTCTTGGACACCAGATGTTCGGCCTCCGCATCCTGAAGTTTCCTCTTCTTGGCTAGAGGGCAGCTTTGTAAACTGCAGATGGGAGCAGGGAGCAGAGAGGAGGCACTGCTGGGTGAGAAAGGCCTGGCCACCTCATCCCAACCGGTCAGACAAAGGCAAGTGGGACAAATACACAAATACCACCAAAAAAAAATCATCCAGCACCTCAGATTTTTAGCTGGCTTAACCCTTTGTGGCCAGATGTGCTCTGAGACCTTGACTTTATGAAATTACATCAGTCTTTCCAGAAATCAGCACACAAATGCTGGAATGCAGCATCCCAGGACTAATGCTAGTGATGGACACCACGAAACCAGGCATGGGATGCAGAACCAGCTCCTGGGACACATCCACCAACTGCTCCAATTTCATGATTGATGGCGTGATAAAAACCCTCAGTTAAGGCTTGCATGGCCTCCAAGGCAGCCCACGTATTCTCATTTGCCTTCCCCACCCATTGAGGCACCAGGCAGACTGAAATCTCCTCCTGTCAGCAGCTCCCACCAACCCCACACACCTGAGTCAGGTACTTCTGGCCAAGTTTGGGGTCTGTAGGAAGGCTGCTATCAGTCTGGAGAAGCAAATCCCCCAGGAGTCACTTGGGGACTGATGGAGAGCCAGAAAGAGGAAGATTTGGGGCAGACGAGTTGGGTTGCTGCTCTGAACCAGCCTTTCTCCAGTGAACACTTGTCTTTGGGTCTCTTGCTCACATTTTTCCCTCCCAGCTACCTCCAACCCCACCTCACCTTCTGTGTCTCGCGTACTTCCCGCGGATATGTCCTGAGCCGTTACAGCCTGGGGTTGGACAGCTTGGGAGGGAAACAAACAATCATCAGGAACAGCAAGAGGACTTGGAGAACTCATTTTTAATTAGAGTTGTATAAACTACGGTCAGTTAAACAGGTCCTGTGCCCAAGGAATGAGCTGACTGCAAACAGGAAGTTAATTTCCTTCCAATGGCTCAGTTTGTCCCTTTGAATTCCAAGGGAGCAGGGCAGGAGAGAAGCCTTGCAGTTTGCTAAAAATTAATGAAATTACTCACCCCATTTAATTAGATGAACAGTTCGCTATAGTTTTATGAGTATGTTTAATTAAAGATCTGCATGTGTGAGAGCAAGCTTTTAAAGGCAGACAGCTACTGCACTCTGCCTCCCCGCTGCTACTCTCCAGTTTCCTTTTTCTCAGGAGGAAAACATGGGCTTATCTGGTGGCTTGTCAGGGCACTGGGGCCACTTACAGTAAGAAATGTGTGTGTTTTGGGGAAGAGCAGACTGGGACTTTATCAAGGAGGTTTTAGCCTGACACATTGGTTGGAGATCACCAGGACTAAAATCCTCCAAACCTCACTTTTGGGGGAATGGATGGGATTTAGGTGACTAGATCTCCCAAATCCCTGCAATTTTTTCCTGCTGCTCTGCAGAAGAGGATGAGTTAAAGGCTTGCAGGGAGCTCTGAGCCCACTCACAGCCAGTGCTGCCTTTGCTTGAGCATCCCTCACACGGGACCACGCGCCTCCCCTGCAGGGGTAATTAGTCCCAGCTTCAGGAGCTGTAAGGGCTCCAGATAAGAAGCATTAAAGCAAACATTTTCTGGCAAAACCAGATTATGGCATTGATTATAGGATGCCCAAGTGACTTGCCTGATGTCTGAGGAATTCTGGAGTCGTGTAGGATTAATAACCTCATTTAGCACTGTATCATCCTCAGCCTGGGAAGCTGGAAGTGCTAATGAAATCTCTTGATGACAGTGCAAAGGGAGAAGGTACCGCCAGCCCAGAGGGGATCTGGCCAACCTGTTATTCTCGGAGTAAAAGACATGGGACAACATTAAATAGTACCAAGTGCCAAGTCAGGCTTTAGGGGCTCAGAATTTCTGCTCTCAGCAGAGCTCAGCCCTTGCAGAAAGCTGAGAACACAGAGGGTCTGACTGCAATAATGGGTGCAGCAGCTCTGGGAGCACCAGTGGGTTATTAATGGTTCAAATCCCCAGAATACAAGTCAGATCTTTGTGTTCCAAAAATAAAATTCCACCCAGAACCGGGGCAGGACAGTGCTGCTGAGCTGCCAGGAGAGTAGGAATCCTTCCTTCAGGGAGCTCAGCTAGTTTTAGGTTAGCAAAGCAAAGGCTGAGAGGGCAAATGGTGGCAGCACATCCCCTAAAGGGACACAGTGCTCTGGGGAGGTGGAAGCTGGACCTCATGGCTCCTCCAGGTAAGTCCCCCTTTCCCTCTGTCCCCTTTGCTCATGACCTGGCTTGAACCTGTGATGCTGCACATCCTCCAGTGCCATCCCAGCTCTTCTGGCACCCAGACACAACCCCAGCCCCACCACACCTGGGGTCTGCCCTGGCAGCGCAGTGTCCCTGCTCCAGCAGGACACTCCAGGTCACAGAGAACAAGATCTCATCCCACTAACATGAGCAACTGGAAAAGGGAGCTTCCCTCTTTGCTGCCTATGATCTGAAAGTCTATTTAATTTTAACTGCTCTCAGTCCTGACTGAGGCTGCTCTGTCCCAAGCAGCCCCAGCCACACTTTCAGCCACTGCACACCAAAAGACAGAGCAGTGTTTATCTCACCAGTAACTTGCCTGAAAAAGGCCTTGTTCAATGGCAAACAAGAGCATTTCTGATGATGTTACAGGCTTTTATAAGTTTTCCTGTATCAATTAAAGCTGATTACCCATCACCCCATTTTTGATGTGGTTAAATGAAGCCTACGATAAAAAGTGTTTAGGAAAGACCCAAGTGGTTCAGCATCGAGTTTTGCTGAAGCAGGTGTCAGTTTGGGATGTTGCTGGCTTCAGTGTGTTGATATAATGCCTTTAAAAAGCACCAGCACAAAGGTGATGCTCTACATGCTCTGGGCCAGGCTTTCCCTCCCCACTCTCCGCTGGGGAGGTTTCGTGTGTTTTGGCAGGAGTCCCGAAAGGGGAAACGGGCTTCGAGGTCTATTAAAGCTGCTCTCCATCCCTCAAGAGCCACCACACCGACCAGCTCTCCCCCTCTCCGCAGCCTTCATCTGCTTGACAAAAGGGCTTCTTATTGTTATGCAGACGATGCCCTGCTTCCAATTAGTCGATTAATCGTCCAGTTATTCAGGCAATTAGGTGACAGCTGCAGAGATGGCTTTGTGGAGCACTCTGTCCTGCCCCTTAGATATGTCACCTGCTCCAATTACCACCTCCACTCAAGTGTTCAGCAATAAAAGTTGGAGAAGGGGCATGCCCGGCGCTGGCTCCTCCCGGCTCTCCAGAGCAATAGGAGAGTGAAGGAACAAAATGCTCTGAAATCGGGTTGGTTTAGGTCCAATTACTCTTTGACACACGGGGCTTTGGAAGGGAGGCTGCAAGGAGAGGCAACCTCTGCTCTTAGTGCCTGTCCAGGTTAAAGGCTCCTATCTCTGGCAGAAGCCTCTGTGCAAGGTTTAGTGGGATCTCAGAGGTGGGGGAGGCTGTTACATCTAAGGAGAAGCTCGGGGGGCTGCAAAGGCTCTGCTCCTGCTCTTCTGGCTGCTGCTGCTGGCATCCCTGCACTGCTGAATGTGTGACAACAGGAGCTCGCTGACTGAACAGGGGACATGGGGCTGAGGGAGCACCCGGCACCAGAAATGATGTGACAAATATGTGGAAAAAACCTCTGGTTAGTAGGATGGTGTCCCAAATGATGCTGAAACACAAACCACGAGCATCAGGTTTGACTGAGGTTTGGATCTGGAGTGGGACAGCAGATGGCTGGAGGGTCTCCAGTTGAATGTGATTCATCCAGAGCTCCTGTTTTCATTTCTTTAACTCTTGTGATTCCTCTGATGTGCTGTCTAGTGGTACCCTGAGGACTTGGCCACAACCACCAATAGAAGCCCCCCAGCAAGACCCCATTAGTCCCGCGGGTTTGCTCCCCTCACCCAGGTTTCCCAGGTGAGGGGCTTCTCTCAAGCCAGTCCCACCATGTGCCCCCCATCCCTCCCATGGCAAGGAGGAGCAGGGTCCTTACCTCACCTCCTGGCCGATGAGCTCCGTGGGCACTGGGCAGAGGGCAGGAGGCAGCAATGGAAACAAACACAAGGTCAGAAACACACCAGGGGTGCTCAGCCCCCCTCCCAAAACTGAAACTCTCCTGCCAGCAGCTTGGTCACTATTGGCTCTCTGGGCATCCCATTTGGAGAAGAAAGGGCCAGTCTATCCTACTGTCCTTTGCTGCGTGCCAGCCTGTCGTAAATTATAATCCTGCCTTGTCAATCCTTATGCCTGTGCTGATTTTCAAGCAGGTGAGTGCTCGATGGCAGCATCAGGGTCTGCCTCTCTTCTTTGCATCCGTGATGACTTTGAAGTCAGTGGAACTACTCTGACATGCATGCATGTAACTCAAACACTTCTAAATTAAGACCGAGTTTTCTCATGCCTTCATCTCTCTTTTTGTCCTTAAAAGTTGCTTATCAATTGCTTCTTTCACAGTTCACAATTGTTTTCCTGTAATGGCCACATTCACCTCTACAACACCAACATATTTCTGCTTTCCTTGTCACATCAGACTGATGCAGGAGCCCCAGCCAATGCTTAGACATATGATGGGGATTTGTTACTTGGGGTTTAGGGTAAACAAGAGTTTGCAAGACTTTTGGGGATTACTTCCCACTTGTGAATAAGAGGGCTTCTCACAGCTCGCAACAAGAACATACAACAACTTCACATCGCAGCTGAAACCTTACATCCAGCCAGGAATCCAAACAATCAGGAGGGAAAAAAAAAATCCCTCAGCACAAGTCTACATTCGCCCAGGCTAAAAACCATAACAGGTTTGCTCAATTTGTTTGAGCTAATTGGGTTTCCTGGGATCCAGCTCCCAGTGGGATGACTCACAAGCTTCAACAAACTGGAGGCAGTGACGAGTCCCAGGGTGCAGGCAATAAATTACCTTTTCACATCAAGAAACCCAGATTCGAGCATGGGGAAGGCAGGGTGTGAGAAAATAAATAGAATCAGGGCGCTCTCATTTGCAACCTGAACGAGCAGCTTTGTGTATGTGCGGCAAAGCAGTGAAATCCAGATATTCAAGCTCAGTTCAACACAGCTGCCAACATCTGGGTTTGGTTTTGTTTTTAAAAAGTGCAGATGCTGTGAAGAGCAAGGAGAAAGGAAGGTGAGGACTAAGGGAATGTGGTCCAGCCCAGCTGTAGGATGAAGCTGCAGTCCCTGCAGCCATCACACCTTTGCAACCTTGTTGGTTCCTCACTTCCAGCCACCTTTGTCACTCGTCACATCTACAGCCACAAAAATGAATCAAAAATAGAGAGGTTGGTCTGTGACCATCACACTTGTCTGTGGGACAATCTGAGGTGACACCCTGGGCTCTATCAGAGCCTCTCACCTTCTCCCAGAGAGAAAGCATGCAAAGAATTTCAGTTCTTGTTTTTTTGGGTTTTTTTTTTTAATCAGGAAACAAATTGTAATAAATCTTTACATTAACCAGTTGTTTGTCCTCCCGTCCCTGCGGGGGGATGGCCCATTTGCTTCTCCAGCCTGAGCTGCTTCTGCCAGGCACTCTCAGATGTGTGACTTCAAAGCTGCTGGCAGAGTAAGCCTGATGAAAGCCCTGGGAGCTCATCTGAGGCTCCAGTGATTGCCATCCCCTACAGCAAAGCAGGCACGGGGGCTTTTCCCCCTTTTTTGCTTGTTATTTTCCTTCAGCTGGGTGTGGAGGATGAGGGTTAAATAACATAATGACCTACAAAGTTTTTTTTGACTGGGACTTTTGCAGATTTTTAAGACAAATTTCAGTGGGATTGGGGAGGGGTCAGTGAGCATAACTTGAAGAGTTAAGTCTGGACTTGAAAAATCAAAGCCTATTTGGAACAAGGGAAGTGCAGGGAGCTGAGGTGTGCACAGCCCTGTGCTCCAGCTCACCTCGGATAGACTTGGATCGCGTGCGTGCTCTCTTATCGTCATTTTCTAAACTCATCTGCAACAGAAAGAAAAGAAACCATTACCCAAAGATCACCAGAAAATTGTCATTAAAGGAAAAGCTCGTATGTGGTTATGGCTTTGTGTAAATACTTGGGCAGCTGGGAAAGCTTTCCCGTGTTTTTGAGATGGAGGCTTCCTATGTTCAACCCACAGTGCCCAGATTTAGCAATTTTAAATTAATTTCCACGTCCTGGGACACAGGAAGGACTTTGTCTGTCGAGTACCACAGAGGAACAAACACCCAGATGTGTTGGCTGTGCCTGAGATAGCCCTTGTTAAGGGCAGAACAGATTTCTCTGGATTTACAGCACAGAACTGCTGTGAGCACCTGGGTGGAATGCCAACACAGAATCAGAAATCTCTGAATATGTGTCTGAGCTGATCTCCTGCCTGAAAAGGGCAATTTTTCACAAGTGCCCTAAAGTACAAGCTCTCCTCTCTGCTTCTATTTGCCACAAAGAGGACTGCATCTAAATAACCCACAACGTGGACATCAAACACGAGGTCTGCAGGGAACAGGGGCATGAATAAGTAACATCGGGGACTTCAAAGTTCTGGACATTAATTAAACATCACCACATGCCACAAGGTAGCAGAAGGCTGAAGTGCAGCCACCTCTGGGGTGCAGCACCTTTGAAACCAGGCAGTGCCTGGAGGTGGGAGCAGGAAAGCAGGGACCTCCATGGCATGGCACGAAGATGTGGCTGGAATAATATAAATGGGATTTCATTAAAGTTGTCAAAGGAGCTGCTGAAGTGGTCAAAGAACTGTTTTACGTCTCGCCCTCGACACAGATGCTCTCTCTGCAGGCAGGAGTGTTTGGCAGTAAATGCCAAGGGGGAATGGCAAGATCAGGGCGTGAGCAGGGAGGGGGATCAGAGCCTGGTGGGTTGGGAAGACAATTTGGGTTTTACTGCAGTGTTACCATGGGGAATGTTTCCTCCAGAGATTACAAGGAGAGAGAAAAGGATGCAAAAGAACCATTTACAAGTGGGATTTGACATAATAAAAACAAACTCTCTTTGGAATATCCTCTACAGGCCTAGTTAGAGAAAGAATAAAGCAGCTCCTGTATCATTCCTAGATGAGGAGATTCCATGGCTGTAGCATCCCTAGGAGAGCAGGGACACCATCAGCTGCTCTCCCTGGTCCAGGGAAGGAAGGGACATGCACATAGAGCATGTGCTGCTCCCCTGGCAGTCAGGATGGTGCAGGTAGGGTATGTGCTGCTGAATCCCCACATGCACCCTAAAAACCCTTCTTGATGAATGCAACTCCCAGCTCCCAGCACAAGGGCCAGGGCTCCTCACCCTCAAAGGAGGCACAGCTTGGAGCTTTCCCTGAGGTTTGGGAGCAGCAAGGAGGGAGGGAGGCTGTTGGGGCTGATAGGGAGGGGGGACCAAAGTCCCCAACCCATGGGGCACCACAGCTAAAAACCCCTCAGACAGGAGGGAGGAAGTTTCCCCAAGAGCCTCTCTCCTTCACACTCCACCTTCCAGAAATTCAGTGTTAACATGCAATGATTTGTTAGATGGGGAGGCTGGAGAGGAAAGAGGAAGAAAAAAAAATAGCAGGGGGGGGAGCGGGGGGAATCAAAACCTGGAGCAATTTATGCATCCTGTCAGCATCCAGCTCGTGGCACGGCGGTGTTGTGCTCCACGTTTATTACAATCTTCCCAATAACACAGCAGACAATTACTATAATTTGTATTTTTAAAGCCCCGGTTCCCTGTGGACCAATGGCTCCCGTTTAAAGTGTGGAGAGGAGCAGGTGTCACAGGGACTTCATTACATTTATGAGCTTTTCAACGCCGGCGTGTGCTGAGCTCGCTCCGCGATGCCGCCGCACGCCGCCAACGCAACGGGACCTGGGATTGCTGGGAGCCTCCAACCAACAGGAATTTCACAGAGGGCTTTTTCTTTCTTTCTTCTCTCTCTTTTTTTCCTTTTTTGACAGTTCTCTCAGGGAATTGGCATGTGTGACCTGGCAATACAGGTTTCCTGCCGATCGAAGTGGCCAAGGAGGTCACTTTTCCCCAGGCTGTGGGAAGGGCAATGGGCACTGTCTGTGAGGGGCCAGCTCTGGCCAAAAAGGAGGGACTGGGACCCACATGGACAGTGTGGAAAAGCAAAGCAAAATTCCATTTTTCTTAGCCAGGCAGCTGGGATGGGCTCAAGCTTATATATAAATGGAGGAGATCCCGTTTCAGGTCACATTTGTCTCCAGGAGTTAAATGTCATGTGAGCTGGCATCTGGGCTCCTCACTGCACCACAGCCCCTCAGAGCAATTCCTCCTATTGCCTCCCATTCCTCTTTCAAGCCAGGATCAAACACCCTGGGAAGACAGGAGCAGATTCAGTCATCATATGGGCAAAGGGGACAGGAGCCACCTAAGGCAGGGACAGACCCACAGAATCACAGAATTCTCAGGGTTGGAAGGGACATCTGGTGACCCAAACTTGCTAAGGACCAAAGAATGGAAAAGCCAAATAGGCTGCTTTGCCTGGCCTATTATAGAACACAAAACAAACAAAGCCAATCCTAAACTTCTATATTATTGGGAGTTTCTTCCATAGGGAAGGCCCCATTACTTGTTTGCAGAACCTGACCCAGCCTCACTGCTGTGTGTTTATAATGTTTCTCTTACATCACCATTGGGATGGGGTCGGCTCTGCACTCCCAGATTCTGCTTTCTACAATCAAAATCCTTTTTTCGGCTTAAAACCAACATGAGGATCATCCTCAAAAATCCTCCTCTCCCTCCAAAGTGCAGAAACACCAGGAATAAGATCCATTTCGGAGCTCAGCCCTTGCTCTTCCCAGGCAACTTAAACAACTGGCAGAGCCCTGACTGCGCTTCTGGGAGCCTCTGTGATATCAGGCTCAGATGCAGGAAGGTTACATGAAACCATTGTCCTTTATTGCTGCCTTCTCAGCCAGAAGCCCTCTAGACAGATCGTTTTAATGTGAAATTTCAGGTCACACAGTGCATGTTTGCAGTCCTGCAGACCGACAGGGTATTTTCATTAGCTCTCTCTCTTGTTCACATAACAGCCAGGCTGAGGAGCTGTCTGGTTTTCACTCTTATTGCTTTAACTCTGAATGAAAACAAAGCAGTCCAAAAGGAAACCTGCAAATAAATTATTGCTGCCAGATGCCAGCCACAAGCACATTAGTCGGGCTAGAAAAGGCAGGGGTTTATTCCACACCTCCTCACTTTATCCATGAGTTATCTCTAAGATTAAATCAAAATAAGCATCCAGCAACTTTCCGGACCCCACACTAGAGGAAAGAACCCTGTGCTGGGTCTCAGGGTACTCCTTTCAGGATTTAATTCAGTGCTCTTCCTCTGGTAGTCAGGGCAACCTTGGGAACATCACTTCATCTCTGTATGCCCCTTTCCCCCATCTTTTCTCTCTAAAATAAAAAATATCCCCTATCCTGTTTACCCTGCACTAAGGGGCTCCTTGACAGAAGCAGAATACAAGTTATAATGATAATTTATCAATACTGCAGACTTAAATCAATGATGTTCAGACAGATAAACTTGAAAAAGAGTTTAACCCAAGCACAATGTGAATTTTAACAGCCAGATTCTACAGTAAAGGTCTTGTTCTGCTGCCAAGACAGCAATACAGCACAGATCTGAAGTTTCATTTCATGGAGTACCTACAGGGTTGACATTTTCTTCTTCCTTCTTGTCTTAATACACATTTCCTTCCCAATGGAAGCCCGAGGAACATTACAGAACACAAACCCACTGGGAGCCCAGCACGTGCTGATGCCCAGGTGTGCCCAGGGCTTCCACAGCTCTGTGTAAAACTGCCATTAAAGGCCCTGCTGAAATTCCCCCCGGTCAGCAGTAATACTTTATATGTATTCAAGAACACCACGGAGCTCAGAGAAGATAAACAGGCTGAAAAACCCTTCAGCTAGACAAAGGGAGGGGAGGATTCAGCAGGAATATTTATTTTACACTGGAAGCAGTGGAGCTTCTATCAGTGCTTATTTGTGGACGTAGCAAAATGCCAATTGCAGGAAGCAGTGTCTGAGCTTCAGAGGCACACTGCCTCTATTTTTCGTTTTTTAAACCCCCAAAGTTACATGTGCCCAGCAGCAGAAGGAAAATGCCAGAAGAAATGACATTTTTTCCTGCAGAATTGTTGAAAAGGTGTTTCTTGCTTTGTCCTTCCCCTCTTGAAGATCCAGAGAGTTCCTTCTTCAGCTCCTCAAGGGAAAAGGCAGCAAAACTGCCTCTCAGTGAGGATGGGCTTGAATGGTCTATCCTGATTTCTCCTCCCTTTTTTTATTCTTTTTTTTTTTTTTTCTTATGAGGAATTCCCCCTTGGCTGTTGCAGGCTGAACACATTTGGAAAGACCTGGATGTGCGTCTCCAAAATTTCTCTTCTCCCTTTTCCTCTCTGTAAAGTGCCATGCCATCCTTGTTCATTGCAGAAAATGAGGAGGACTTTGTCCTGCTGGACCTTCCCTAGCTGTGAATTCTTTAAATAAATAAATAATGGGTGATGGAGGAAGAAATACCCTTGATCAACAGTGTGCCTCTACTTTTAAAAAAAGGCTCAGTAGTAGCTCCCAGCTGCTATTTTATAACCACACTCTGGGATTGGGAGGATTTTTTTTCCCCTCTTCTTCCTTTAGGGTCTTCCTAGCTGCTTGATTTAAATCCTCCTGACGTTCCACCTATTGTGAGTCCTGTTCTCGGCTGAATAAGCTCCCGCCTGCCTTTTGCTCTGACTGCTTCCAGGAAAGGACACCCTGCACGGTGTTCCCGGGCTCGGAGTCACGGAGGGGGAGGATTTTGCCTTGACATGTTGAGATGCAAACCCACAGCTTGTACCCACCTCGAATCTGACACTCCAGCTGTGTCACAAACATCCTCCTGAAGCCGTGCTGTCACTTTGCATTTGCAGAAAGGGTCCAGCACTCCCCCCAAAAGCACCCAGTGCTGCCAGGGAGGCGCTGCCCGAGCTCCGCAGCGATGGCAGCGGCATCCTCCGCACTCGAGGGAAGCGGAGCAGAAAAGCTGCTCCTGAGCATCACATCTGACACAGGCGCAGCTGCACCGCTGCCTCCGCGGCGCTGACAGCCCAGCATTAGGCTGGGTGATTTCAGAGGCCGTGCTTGAAGTTGACACACACTTTCCTCTCCACTCTGGGGAAGCGCTGCAGCGCACAGTCCCAACGCCAGCGAGACCTGAGTGGCTCCGTGCGTGCCCACGGCTCCCGTGCCAGAAGAGGAGGGGTAGGGAAGAGGGGCAAAAAAGAATTGTAGGTCTTCAATCTCATTGTTTTCCTGCTCTCTGATAAGCCAGCTGCCTTTTCTGTGGGATTATCCTTGAGTGGCACGGTGTGAGGACATTGCTGAGATGCGTCTCTGCGGAGGGGACAGCAGGGATGGGCTCTGGTGGCCCCACCACCACCCGCCCTACCTGTCCTGACAGCAGTCAGCCCTCACCAACAGCCTGCCTGCTATTCTGCTGCCTCCCAGCCAGATCCCCATGGCACAGGAAAACAGAGAAGATTTGGGAGACAAAGGTTCATTTTGCCACCAGACACCGTGGTCCAGGACGAGCCCTGGCAGCAACGGCCAGGCTCAGCTGGCTCCATGCAGAGATCAGCTCTCCCCAGCACTGCAGAGATCTCATTTCAAACCTGTCATGGGAAATTTTATCCCATGCCTGGACTTCTTTAGAGGCAAAAATAAATAAGTAAACGTGCCCCACATCCCATTGTCCTTCACCGCTGCGCATCCTGTGGATTACGAGCTGTGACTGGCATGAAAAACTACATTTAAATACGATATATATTTATGAGCACACAGAGATGTGCAAGCGTGTGCACACAATGCAGATCCAAAGGTTAGAGAGTGATGGAGACCTCTCCCCCTGTGAGGTAAGGGGGCTGCACACTCACACAATATCCAGGCTCCCTTCAGACCCCCCCTCCCCATCCCCTCCTCTCAGCCCCTGAGCCAGGCACTCTTATAGATAAAACACAGATAAACAGAGCTGAGGATTGCAAGAAATGGTTAATATTTGTGATGTGCTTGTTAGAGACAGCACCAGATGAGCGCCAGGTACTGGGAATGTTACCTTTTGTAATCATTACTTTATTAACATACGACAATCTTATTAAATCTAACCTAAGTGCTTATTTGGCAGGTTCAATAGAAAAGCCTTAATTGAGCTCATTTTAAATATAGCAACAACTGCTTACTCTGCTTTCTAAGAAGGTGTGAGCTTTCCTGGCGACACCTGCGTGCAGCTGACAGCTTGTTAGTGAAGAAGGATGTTTTTAAGGGTGGATTTTTGCTGGTTTGGGGTTTTCCCAGCGTTTGGTTTATCTGGGAATACAGGAAGAGTTGGTAACATCAGTCACCTAAGGAAGCTTCCTCATCACCCAGGTGGGTCCATCCACTCATTGTAGACGGTACCTCACTACTGAGAGGCCAAAATAGGACAGGAAGCACCATTTGTGCAGTGAACAGCCCAGTTCTCTGCTTAATTAAAGCTTCCTAATCTGCTGGCAGTGAATCTGCCGGGAGGTTTGACAGCCTTGGCTGTTCCTCTTTCATCAGCCACAGCTGCAGCAGTAAATGAGTGGCTCTGTTGAGCCCCAGGAGCTGTCCAGGGTCCCGGTGGGGATGAATGACTCGCTTGTCCCCTCCGAAGGCACCACAGCTTCACCTGGTGTTCGAGGGGCTCCTTCCGACCAGCCGGCTCCTTGGAGAAAGGGCCTATTTTAACGGGCCTGGGAGTGACCTAAATACCCAGATCTGAGCCACCCTTGAAGGATGGCACCGGAGAGGAAGGCAAAGATTTAAATATCTGGACTCCAAGCCAAATTCTGACAGCTGGAAGCCCTCCCGGATTCACTACACAGGAGGTTTGGCTGTGGCGAGGAGACAGAGATTTCCAAGTCCTGCCCATCACTTTTTGGGTACCAGAAAGGCTCCGTTCCCCCAGGAGCAGCTGGCCCAGAAGGAGCTGGAGCACACGTGGCCCTTGTCCCACGGCCAGCACGTGGTTTGGGGGGATCACTGTCCTAAGAAGGTCGGTGCTGGTGCACTCACCTTGATGCGTGTGCCGTGCAGGCCGGCGGCTCCCTCGCAGCTGCTGATCTTCTCTCCACACGTCCACCTCTGACTCAGCAGCTCACCCCGAAACTCATTTTCTGGGGAGGCAAAGAGGAACGTGAGGTCAGGACCCAAGGGCAGCCCAGCACCCCCTCAGCAGCATCAAGCAGAGGTGGAAATGCAGGATTTATTCCCTGCCTGCTTTCTTTAATGGTCGTACAAACCCTGAGGGTCTCCATGCCCTGAGCACGTCCCCAGGGTGCTGTGCCAAGGCCAAGTGCCCCAACCATAAAGAATTTCCACCCTCAACCTACCCCAAATACTACAACTCTGCTCAGCTTGGTCCTCAGTTGGTTAACACACCGTTAAAAGTTGAAAATTAACATTGAAAGACTGGGATAATTCAATCTTAGGGTGATGTACATCCAAGATGGTTCCTAAAATAGGTGACTGGCAAAGTCAGCTGTATGTATTTGTCCTAAAACAGCTGTTCTGAAGCCAGGAGGGCAGCTGGGGGGACTTTTCTAGGTGTCACAGAAGAACCATTTGTGTTAGAGACTCCAAACCCTGTTTGAAGCACTATGTTCTGGCCTGGACCTTCAAAAAAAAGATCAGGGATTGGGAAAAAAAATCCAAGAGATGCTGAAAAATTCTTCTGCTTTGGAAAAGCTCTGAGGAAAGGGAGCAGGGAGGCACAGATGGCCAAGCAGATGATGAAAACTAAGCAAAATGAAGGAAAGAAGCTAGAAATGGACAGAAGAAAGGAGAACAGAGGGGGAAAATACCAAATAAGAAGAAATAAAGATGTTTCAATAGCACATTCATAGCCCAGCACTGCCTGTCTGCTTATATAAAACATTTCCCTCAGCATCCTTCTCCCAGCAGCATGTTTTAAAGCAGGAGCATCCTTTATGCAGTGGGGGCAGGAGCAGACAGAGGGTTAAACTGTAGAAACAATGGATCCTGGATAACCCCAAAGACAGCTTAGAAGATTTTTGTAAGATTGAGACATCATGAGATTCAACCATGGAAAGAAAACAATTAGCAACCCACGTGCAGACTCATCCTCTCTGGGCCTGTTTCCTCATGTGAGCCCAGGTCACAGGCAAAGGGTGGATCCTGGGAGCTGCTGTGGATGAATCTGGCTCAAGATGCCAGCTTGTCCTTGCCAGAGTCCCCATCCCAACGTCCCATGCCTTCATCCCTTTAGGCAAGAGGCAGTAAAGCACTGAGTGTTGGGGCAAGGAGCCTTGGCCTGGCTGAAGGTGTGTTGGCCACAGCAGCTCAGAGCCTTCCAGTCTGCTCCAGTCCCTCTGCCCAGCCCAGCTGGAATGGCCAAGGCAGCTCTGTCAACACTGGAATCAGATTTCCTCTATTCCACACTGCTTAAATGCAGCTGGTCTCCAGGGAGGATCAGCTTGCACTGCTGGCTCTGCCCTTTCCACCTCCCCCCGGATCCTGGCTTCAGCAGAAACCAAGCTCACTGGTCATGTGAAGGTCATGTTAACCCCTGCCTGGGCCACCCACCAGCACGTGTGGGATATGGCCTTAAATGCCTGTTTTAGCCCATGGGAAGCAGATCCCAGAGGGAACAGCATTTTCTAGGATCTCCTCCTGGCGCTGGGGTGGGACAGTGATAGCTCAGAGCCTGGAGCACTCAGAGCACTGGAGCATCCACACCCCCTTGGAAAATTACCCGGATGCTCAGCTGGTCTGATGAATCACTGCCTGGCATCCACATCCCATGGGAAGCCACCAGATTTGCCCACCAAATCCCTCCTCTGCACCATCCCCCCAGTCAGGGCTGGAGCACACACTGGGGGCTCAGGCTGCTTTTCCCCATCAACATTTGTGACAAGCCATCACCATCCTCTGCTGAATGATGTTCTTTCCCAAACCTTGACTCTATCTGTCCCCTTCGGGGACATCTACAGCACTGAACCAAAGCACTGCAAGTTGTGTGGAATCCTGCTGCAAAAGAACGAGTTCCTTGAAATGTTTGAGTCACCCTCATCCAATCCCAAACAAGATGATGTGAAAACTTGGGGGGGAGACCACAGCAATTTGGTGTGTTAATCAGAGTCATGTGTGTTTTACATTACATTTCCAAAGAGTGAAGAAAGCATTAATTCACCAGAAAACAAAAAATTAACCCTCCAAAGAATCGCAGAAAAGTGTCCCAAAAATAAACACAACAAACCTCATAGGAAGCTTTGGGGTGTGGATGAACAGAAATGAGGAGGGGTGTGCGTGGTGGCAGCCATCTCTCACACATGTCCTCACAGTGCCAGGGGAGCCCCAGGTGCAGCCCCACCCTGTCCCCAAATCTCTGCAGAGTTTACACCTGCTATAGAAAAGTGATGGGGTGAGGGGATGGTTCTGTAGAGAAAATAAGGGGGGTGAAGGCTTCCTTTCCTCACAAGATGCATCACTGCATATTTAAACTGAAAGACTGGAAGAAAAACATATCAATCTTCATTTGTTCCTCCAAGTGTAAGAAAAGAAAAAGGAAGGGAGGAAAATTTTTCTTCATTTTTGTTCAGGCGCATTTTTCATGGGAAAGGTGAATCCTGAGTTAAGGAGGCAGCAGGGCTGAGAATAGGCTGGGTCCTTCAGCCTCCCACCAGACAATGTGGGCTCACTTCTCAGAAGTACAGAGACACTGCAGTGGTGTAAGGGATCAGAGGGAGCATTTTGTGGCCCCAACTTTTATAGGAAATCAAAAAAAAAGAAACCTCAAAACCAAAGTTTACACCTTCTGTAATCTGGAGAAGCCAGCCCTGGGCTGCTGCACCCCTCTGCACTGCTGGCTGCCTGACACCCTTGCATTTTACAGAAAACAGGGAGGGCAACTTTTCACATGGGCAAATAGTGATGGGATAAGGAGGAACAGCTTAAAACTAAACCAGAGATTTGGATCCACTGTTAGGAAGGAGTTCTTTATTCGGAGGGTGGTGAGGCCCTGGCACAGGGTGCCCAGAGAAGCTGTGGCTGCCCCATCCCTGGAAGTGTCCAAGGCCGGGTTGGATGTGGCTTGGAGCAGCCTGGGATAGTGGAAAGTGTCCCTGACAGGAGAGAACCGGAACAGAATTAGCTTTAAGGTCCTTTCCAACCCAAACCACTCTGTCTTTCTGTGATTTTCAGTTCATTGCCCACTCATGCAGCTCTGTGGCCACTGCCTGGAGAGCACCAATAAGAGAATTTACTTCCCTGCACGGCCCCAAGCCCTTGGTGCAATGAGAGCTTTCCTGCTGGCAGGTAACATGAGCCTTATCTTTGATTTAAGGCCTCAGTCTCAGCTCCAAACTGCAGCACTGAACGCTCTCACACAGCCCCAGGACTCAGCACAATGAATTGCCCCACGCTCCTGCCCAACATTTGCCAAGAAAAGACCCCTCTGAGCCAGCACCCCATACACCTCAACCCTCCCACTCACAGGAGCACAGCAGCTCTGCATCAGGGTGCTTTTTTTCCAAAGGAAAGGAATTAAAACCTCTGTAGGAATCAAAATACAGTGAAAAAGTAGAACCCAGCTTCTTCAGCAGTTCTCCTGCATTCATCTCCGATGGCAGGAGTGTTGGTTTAGCCCCCTCTCAGGGCACAGGAACGCTGCCTATTCCAGGCAATTATCTCTGTTTACTGCAGCAGGGCTGTGTTCAGTGCTGCAAATTTAGCTTCCCAAACACGCATTTAATTTAAGATCTAATACCGGATGTTAATTGTATATTGCACAGTAAACGACTGATCATTAAAACATATTAATTGAGGTTTAACAGCTGTGTAATAGATATTACATCTCATACTTATCAGCAAATATGATTTAATAATTAGTTAAGACGGGATGTATGGATGGGAGATGCAGCATGGCTGGCTGGATTGTGGTTTTACTTTGTTCATTTGCTGACCTAAAGATACTTTTCCTTACCACAGTTAGAGAGGAGCTGGGCAGTCACCAGGGAGATCACTGAAGTTTGAGTTGGAAAGGACAAAGATCATCTCATTCCAGCTCCCTGCCATGGGAAGGGACACCTTCCACTAGACCAGGTTGCTTCGAGCCCCATCCAGTCTGGCCTTGGACACTTCCAGGGATGAGGATGTTGAGCTTTGATGTTCTCCCCTGGGGCATGTCCCAAAGAGTTTGTAATCTCCATAAAAGGAAAAATTAAGGGTCCATGAGCAGTTTCCTCCTAAAAGCTGGGGCTGAGCTGTGGGAACCTGACCCTGTGACTGTGTTTGCACAGCTCACAGAGTTTGCTCATGAGCTCTCTGCTCCTCTTCCCCTCCTCATTCCCAGCCGTGGCTCCTCTCACAGCAGCACAGAGCCAGAGGGTGCCTTGCAGCACTGCCTGGCTGCCCAGAGACCCAACAATTCATTGCACCAGTGAACTGCATTTGTGGTTCCACTGTCCCACCAAACACACAGTGCTGGCTTTGCCCACCCTGCTAGCAAACCACACGCTGTGACATCACGAAATCTGTGATGCGCACTCTGACCTTTTATTTTCCCCTTACCCAAAGGAAAGGAAGGGTTTGATTTCAGTAGAAACAAGCCTTTCTAGTGCTTTCCCTGCCAAACAGCCCCCTGCAGCACAGCGTGCCTTGCTGACACGCTGAGCCACTGGCTCAGCACCAGCACAGCTCCGAGGTGTTCAGTGCCGGCAGCCAAGTGCAGCCTGCTCAGCTCTGCGGGTCCTGGGGCACAGGACACAGGAGGGGAGCACCAGACTGTGCCAAGGGAAAGGGGGCAGGTCACTGCCAGCACCGTGCTGCTGCTTCCCCATTTGCAGCCACAAGAACCTGCCACTGTCCTTCCAGCCATTCCTGCAGCCCCGGGAGCATCCCCTGCCTCGGCTCCCTCCTCCAGCACTGTCTGAAGCACAAGTGACTCACATCCTCCTTCCCAGCCCCTGCCACCTCAGCTCTTGGCTCACCCTGCTGCTGATGCTGTCAGCTGCCACCCCTGCCCAGGCAGCTGTGTCAGCTCCTGTGGTCACCTCAGCCCTGCCAGCTCATGCTTTGCCCTGTCATACCTGGCACCTTTACATGCTCTTGAAATCTTTGTCAGGTCCTTGATGGGAGCAGAGAATCATCCCTTCCCCACAGCCCTAGGACAGGACAGAGAGCAGCTGGCTGAATCACAGAGAGATTCAGATTTGCCAAACACAAAACCATGTTGCAATGGGAAGAAGTGTGGAAAACTGCTTCTGGAGAGGGAGCAAAACCCTCAGTGAGTCATTAACAAACTCAAAATCCACCAGGAGCAGGGTGCAGACATCACTCTGCCGTGGGACATGGCATCCCCAGCCCCTGGTGATGGCTGGGCTGCCACCCTTCACCTAGAGTCCTCTTTCCACCCCTGTCCAGCGTCTCTGCACACCAAATTGTGCTCTAGAGAAGGACCAACATTCCCTCCTGTTACTCTGTATCACCCAAGGCTGCAGGAGCTGGAGCCCTGTGCACCTACAACACAAGGGAAGCAAATGAGGCTGCGGTGTCTCCTCATTAAGGGCAATATTCATGCTCCAGTGTTCATGGCCAGTTAATAAGAGTTTTTATTAGAGCCTTTTTTCTTTCCCTGCCGAGTGGCAGCAGCACAGTGCACAGCAGCAGGGCACAGCAGAAGGTAAAAAAGGAGGTGTTTTTCACCTTCCATCCTTGTACCACTCGTGTACTCCTTGAGAGAGGAACAAAAGCCGCGTGCCCACAGCACCGCTGCTGTCTGCACAGTGTTCTTAAGTATTGATCAAAAAGATTAAAGACTGAACATTGTTCAAAATCCCATTTTCCCCCAGCTCTGTGGGGGAGCTGTCAGAGCACAAAGCTGCTCTGAGTGTGGCAAGCGAGGCCACCAACAAGAGGGGAAACAAAGCACTGGGGTTCTCCACCAGAGAATCCTTTTGGTGTTTCCAGAGCCCAGGGCAGCAGCAGGGTCTGGAAAATCTCTCAGCCACTCTGGAGCACTTCAAGTCAAGAGCAAGACCTGAGCTGTGGATTTCTCTGCCTCCTGCCTTTGCCCTGCCAGCCACAAAGTATGAAGGTTCCTACTGCAATTGGAGGAACCTCATTGGGGTGGCTGATAATTCCTCTCCAAACATTCCTGAGTCTGAATGAAAAGAAACAATAACAATATTAAATTAAAAAAAAAAAAAAAAAAAANAAAAAAAAAAAAAAACACAACAAGCAAACCCCAGCATATCACTTCCAAATGATGAGCACCATCATCCTCCTTTCTGCCAGGCTTATTCACAGCAGGGACCACGCTGGCATTATCCCCAGCATCCATCCCTTTGTACGTGCAAGGGGAGCCCTTCTCAGCCACACTCACCCACGCGTGCCCAGCACGTGTGCAAACAGGCGTGTGAGGTGTCAGGCATGCAGGAGAGCATCTCCCAGAAACACGATGTTGCTTCTTTCTTCTTGCACATTTTCCTCATTATTTTGTTCTAATTTGCCTTTCCGGGTACCTTCTCTATTCAACAAAAGCCAAATGCAAACGGCGTCCCTTAATCTCCAGAACAGCAGCTCACTGCTGAGAAAATAATATAGATGTAACTTCCAGCATCACACACTTTCTTTTCCATTTATATGCAAATGCCGACCTTTCACCCAAGCTGTCTCAAAGAAGTATTTCCTTAAAAATGCAAATAGCATGTTGCAGGCAGTTACTCTGGCTGAGTCTTTCTTGTATTATTATTATTATTTCTTTTAACCTTACCAGCACTGTAAAACACAACAGCTAAACTGCACCCTGGCAATAATTACTTTTCATACCAAATTGAAAGCCTCTGTGGTGCCTACATGTCGAAACACCAGCAGGAGAATTCAGTGCAGATAAATTCTTGGAGATGCTTTTGGAGAAGCATGTCTTGGACCAGTGGGAAGCAAGCAGCCCTGAGACACGTTGCTGCTGAAGGAAACCACCTGATGGCTCGGGATGAGGTTACAAGAGTCTTGTAAAACCCTTCCCATGGTGCTGCTGATGCACAGGAGCCCTCAGGAGTGGGAAAACAACCTGTGTGAGCCAGGGTGGGAGCAGGAACAAGGAGTGGCAGTGCCAGTGTCGGGCATGGATGTCCTTCCCCACCTGAGGAGGAATGGGAAGACCTTTAGGGCTGTGTGAGCTCTTTGTCTCTGTGCTGTGCAAAGGGTCTCCAGGGAAATGTTAGGGCTCCTGAGCCTGAAGATGAACAGGGAGAAGGGTGGTTGGAGAAGGGGCCAAAGAGGAAGGAGCCACAGTGATTCAGAGGAACAAATCAGAGTCAGGGATTTCAGCTCCAAGACTCTCCTAATTCACCTCTCTTTCTCCCAGCTGTTGGGAGAAGGGGAAACCTCTGAGGAGAGCAGCACAGTGCTGCTTCCACCTCCACCACAGCAGCAGCCACAGCACCAGCCCTCTGTGCATCTCCTCACCTGTGGGCATGGGGACAGGGCTGGCCCCCAAACTGGGAACACAAACTCACCCCAACAAGTGAGGGGTGGAAGGAGGCAGCAGCAGCTGCTGAAACCAAAGTCCCATTCACCACAGCTGCTGTAAACCTGCCCAGGGAAGTACTCCCAGCATGGATGGATGGCAAACAGACTGAGTTGGAGGCATTGATCCAGCTCGAGTGTCTGACACACTGCACCCAAACCACTCCATCATCAGTTTGGAAACCAAGGGAGAAAAGAGAGGGCCTGAGCACAGTGCTTGCACAGGGAGGTACAAGGCTGAGCACTGAGGGGAAGCCAAATGTAAAAAGCCAACTACAGACAACTTTCCTGGGATGAGGCAGAACAAAGTTCAGTAAGTACCTGCTTCTGAGCAGCAAATACAGATTTCCCCAGAGTGTAGGGAAAGAGTAGTAGAAACAGCAAGAAATATGAACTGATCTTTCCTCTGCCACTTTAGCCATCCATAGATTTATCTGTCAGTGATTCTTGGGTTCCTTCTGAGCTCCAAACCTCCTGGAATGCCCCAGTGCTGAGTATCACAGCCCAAGTTATTTTGAATCTGCTGTGACACCTCACCCTCAGCCCTGTAGGTTCTGGGTAAAAACAACTGCAAAACCCCAAAAGCTAAAACAAAACCCCACATTGTTCCTGCCCAAATTTAGCCCAAGTTGAGCCCACAGATGTGTTTGTGGAACACAAACCACCTTGCCCCCAGCACAGGGCTGGGATCCATCAGCAGTGTTTGCTCAGGGAGGTGTTTTCCTGACAGGGATTTCTATCACATGTGGCACCAGGTTGGGCAGAGGAGGGAGAAGCTGCCTGGAAGAGCCAGGGAAGGGGCTGGCAGTGCCTCTGACGCAAAGTTAGATGACTAAACAGGCTACTTCCCAGCTGCCAGCTTGTCTTTATGATATTAAGCCTTTTCTCTCTGCTGCCATATAAGAAGTGAAAAGTTGACACGTAAGCATGTGTCATATGGAGTCAGGGAGACAGAAGCAATAAGGCATAAAAGGAGGTGAGATCATCGTGCAGCAACAGCTCCCCAGGGGTACGAGGCAGCTCTGCTCAGTGCCTGCTGGCTCTCAGCCCCCACCAGCATCCCCCTGCTGGCTCTCAGCCCCCACCAGCATCCCCCTCCTGGCCCTGGCAGACTCAAACCAAACCATTCCCTCATCAGAACCCCCAGACCAGGGGCAGGCACGAGGTGCCACGCTGCCCACCATGAAATGAGGCAATTAATGCCTTCTGAAGGGTCAGCTCATTAAACAGGAGTCACCACTGCAGCACGAGTGTCATAGCCCCCCAGGATTATTGCTGCTGAATGAGGCGGCTGCTGTGCAGCATTTGCCTGAAAAAAAGGAGAATCATCAAATATGTTGAGTTTATAGCCCTGCTGGCACTGCTCTGAGCACTCCTGCAGGCTCTGTGTAATTGGAATTAAACAGAGGAGAGTGATACCTTTCTGTCCTTCCTGCAGCCTTTGCAATTGCTTGGGAATACAACACAGGGACAAGGAGGAGGGTGAGGCAGCAGCTGGGTGCCCCTGGACACTGCTCTTGGAGCAGCTTTCGTCCCCACTTCCAGCCTCTCTCATGGGCTGAGTCCTCTGCACTCCATCAAAACCAGGAGCAGGGGAAGCCCACAGTCCCCAGCAGTGCAGTCACCCCCAGGCTCCACAGCCACGCACCAGCTCATATCCCACAAGCTGGAAGTTTCTCTCCTCTCAGAGCTATTTTCTCCCCTTTCTGGCAGGGTGTCCTTGCTCGGTGGGTGAGTGCAGCAGGAGCAGCCAGAGCCACCTGCCTCCCTGGGAGCCAGGAAAGCCCCTCCATGATGAGAGGGAGCTGAAAGTTTCTAGGGAATGTGGGACAGGAGCTGACAACTCTGTGCTCCTCTGAGACACCACAGGCAGAGTTAACCATTTCAAATGTCATTTTTTTAAAAGCAACAACATTGCTCCCAGGCACATTTTTTTGTTTTTTTTTTTCTTTTTTATTAAATAAAAAATGGAGCAGCTCTCTCCAGAAGGCTATTAATCCTCTCCTGTCACTTGTGTTCCTGGAGAGAGCGTTTCTCTGGGCAAAAGCAGTGAGTTGCTTGCTGAGTAATTACATCAAAATATTGAGGGCAACAAACAAACCTTTAACTCCACTTGCCAGAAGCTCACTAGATGCAAATCTTCAGAATTAGGGAATAGAAACATATGTAAAAGCAGGAGAGGCTGGGACTCCAGACGTGCTCATGGCCACATCAGCATTTAGAGGGATGAACTCTTTCCTCTCTGCAGAGCCACTCAAGTTGGGCTAACTTTGCCCAGCATAACTTTACCCAGAATCTCACCCACCAAGGATTTTGATTTCCTACAAAGAGGTTTTTTTCCTTTAAATGAATTAACTTCCATGGTATTTTCCTCTCATCTCTCATTCCCACACAGGCACTTGGGCTTTGAGTGCAAAGAAAGGACTGGACACATCTTCCTCAGAAAGGCTCCATTTAGGCTTCGAGCCCCACTAGAAGGCAGTTTTGGGATGAAATCAGGGAACTTCTCTCAAAGCTCACCTGTCACCTTCACTTATCCCTGCAGCTCAGCAGAGCAGCCTTTCTTTGGCACACAGTATTGCAGGTTTGACCCTTCCCTGCCCCAAAACTTTCACCAGACATTCAGCCAGCAAGGTTTTGGCATTGACTTAATTCCCATCTCATCACCCTGCATTGCCCATAAGCCATGACTGGAAGAGCCAGTGCTAAAAGGAAAGCCTAATTTTGCATTTAGGTGCTAAACCTGATGTGCTTCCAAGAGGGTTTGGATGTCCAAGAGCTGAAACAGGTGACTCAAATGCAAGCTTTGGCCCCAAACCCATGGCTGCCAGAGAGCCATTGCCTTCCACCCCTCAGTGCTGCATCTCCCAGGATGGAGAAACACCAGGAGCAGGGAAAGGCTCCAGCTCTGAAATGTGAGTTAACCAAAGGCAGCTGCTGGGGAGGTTTCTCTGCACTGTGGAGGTGTTCAGGTAATGAGGTGCTCACCACAAACCTTAACCAGCCACACTCAGTGGCAAACACAAGCTGTTCAATGTCAAATTGCTGGTTTCAAGGGATTGTTTAAAAAAAGAGAAAAGATTTTCAAAAGTCCTCAGACTATCGCCTATAGATTTTGCCAGCAATAACTTGGTTTTTAAATACCGCGTGCATGAGAGCTCCCCCGGGGCCATCTCTTGTACCTTATAATAATATTCACCAGGGATCCTCCTAATGCTGGGTTTGAATCCTTTGCTGCTGAATGCACCTGACCCTGGGCTTTCAGAGAGGGCTCAGATAAACGTGCCTGGGAGCTGCTGCTCAGAGGGACCATTACAGCCCTCAGCATCGACCAGAGAGGTTCTGACTGCACCCACAAGGAGCGAGAGGCTTCCCCAAAACTGGCACCAGCCTGGCTTGCAGATGCTGTCCTGGGGAGAGCCACACGCTTGCCAAACAGTTTCAAGCAGAGGAACGAAGAAAGCCGAGTCTCTACTGCAGTTTATATTTAATTAGAGGGAAGGCAGCTTACGCAGCAGTTTCGGAAACATATTGTCTTACAGCATATTGGATATTTGTATCTTAACAGCTCGACATCGATTTCTTTTATGTAAAGGAAGAGGGGGGAAGAGCACGGCGTGCCCTAAGTTGTGTAAGCTCCAAAGAGACGCCTGCACCGCTTGGACTAATGTTTGGAGTAATCAAAGGCGTGAACTCATGTATTATGGATGGGAACGAGAGTTTTCAGGCTTCTGCAAAAAGGAATCTCCAGCGTTTGGTATTTTGTTAGCAGCCTGGCACCATATGGCTCTCCCCTGCTGATATTCTTTCACACCAGAACTTTATGTTCAGATGCTTTAGTTAATATTTTACCCAGCAAGCATAAACAAGATGCAAAGATTGCAGTCGACAGCAACCTTCTCTTAAACCATATATGCACGTTAATAGTGGAGGCTTCTTTCAGAGAGTACTTTACCCAACACATGCCTGGCTTTATTTTTTTCCTTAGGGGTCCAAGCTGGGCCATTTACTTTAACTGCCTTCCCATCAAGCTAAAAACAAGCAGCAAACCCGTGAAGGACATTCTCACTCCCTTTCTACTCTGTTTCATGGCTGGTCCAGGGCAGCACTGGATGAGTGCAGGTGGCACACGCATGCCAGTTTCGTTTGGGTACAATTTAAGGTTGTATCTCTGCTTCTGCACCATTTCAGACTAAATTTTATCTTGGAAAGGCAGAGTTTCCCCTTCTCCACTCCCTAAGCAGGGATGGAGCCCCAGACAAAGCTCCCAGCCCAAAGGGAAGCCTCACAGAAGCACCAACAGCCTAAAACGACCACGAACAACAGCACTGAGCATCCAACTCGAGGTCCAAGATTTGTGTTTCCCTCTTCCCTGCACCAAGTTAGATCCAAAATCACTTTGGAAAACTGCAGCTCTGAGATTTGGCTCTAAATATTACTCTTAGACTCGCCCCCACCACACCCCCACCATCCAATATTCTTATTAGCCTTTAATATTCTTAAAACAAATAGGACCTAACAGATGTCTTTTCAGCCTGCACTCTTATTAATGAGAATATTGTAAGAATGGAAATCAGGTCACAAATGTTTAATACTTTGTTTAAAAAGTCTTCAGCTTCTTTAAAGAGTTCCACTAATCCCAACATGACAGATGTACAAGGCAGTTTTGCTTGGGGCAGATTAAAATTCTCGCTCTGATTTGCTCTTTCATTTGGTCTGATTAAAATAACATTGCGATTTTTTTTTAACGTGCTGACTTCAAAATAAAAAAGGAAAGAATAAAAAGTGACCAGTAAAGGCCAGTGTGATCACAATAAAAGCAAAGTTATTGTTGTTAAGATTAAAAAAAAAAAAAGCAAGGGAAAAGGAACGGGGGAACAGCCGACTCATACTCAGGTTAGCATTAAAGCTCTGTGTTAAAGATGAAAGGGGAACCTTTCCAAACTACGTTTTTCCATTTGAAAGTGTTTATTAATCTATTCTCTCTGAAGCAAAAAGTTCAATGAAAGACAAAGATCAAAAGTATTTTAATTTAGGTGAAAATTATCTTTTTTTTCTGGTTTTTTTTTCTTTTCCCTAAACCAAACCAAACTGAAAATGAGAGGATTGCAGAGCGTGGCACTTCAGTATTCTGCTCTAAGGCTGACATTCACTGGGAACAGCCCAGCTGGCAGAACAAGGTGATTCCAGCCACTTTTTCCTCAACCAAACCATGCCTAGGAATTTCCTATTTCCCTTCACTGACATCCTTTCACACCAGACCACCCTTCCCTGGGCAAGTTTTCCCAGCTAATTAATTTCCTTGCTGCTACAAAACACACCTGGCATCTGAGTCAGGCATGAAGGTGTGTGTGGCAATGGGAACTCCGGGATGCTCTGATGGGAGCAGCAGAGGAGCAGGGCAGTGGGATGGAGCCCCAGCCACACTCCCAGCCCTCATCCATAAACAAACCACAGCCACGTCTGCCTTTTCCCTCTTGGGTCTGCCCAAAACCAGCCACAGCTCCCAGTGCTGGGTCCACCCAGGGCACTGCTGGGTCCACCCAGGGCACTGCTGGACCAGGTTCCTACAGGCACTGCCTCCCCAAAGGCTGCTGTAGCATGGAGGGATGCATGGTTTTAAAAAGCAGCCAGAGCTGTTCAAAAAAACAGCCTCTCAAAGGGCAAACTCCTGCTTCAACAGACCAACACTTCACAGAATGTGGTCAGTGTGTTTGTCTGGACTCTCCAGCTCAGAAATCTTCTCTGTCTCCCCACCCACTCCTGATGCAAACCCACAGCAAGGCCTCACAGGAGCATTGCAGGGATGAACAACCTCAGCAAGGGAAAACCACTTGTTTGGGGATGTGTATTTGCGATTTTTCCTTAAAACTCGAACTTGTGCCTTCTATGAAACAGTCCTTAGAAAATCCACAGAGCTTAAAGTTTTTGAGAATCTGCTTCACTCTGGTGATTTCTAATATTTAAAGTCTTTAAACATAATTGTTCAATACACATTCATGCCCCTGAGATGTCCTCACCTCAGTGCCCAACTTCAGCTACTCCCAGGGCAGAAACACCCTCCCTTCCAGGCGAGATACTGTGGGAAAGCAGCTCAGGGAAGCCAAGGGATGCCCTCCTGTGCTGCTGCTCCCAGGGAACCTGCACGGGGAGGAGATGCCTGGAAAGTGCTCTTCACTTTCTGTCTGCCAGCCCTGTCCCAAAGGGCAAAGCCACCACGCAGCTGCTCCCAGAGAAGCAGCTCCCGAGCTCTGCAAGGGCAAACGCTGCATTTCCAGAAATCCCCTTTGACAGATTAACCTGCCAAGAGGGGAAACTCCAAATATAAACCCAGAAAGCCCTTTTCTCCTTGGTGAAAATAATTCTGAGGGGTGGGAGGGGACAGATTCCCCTCCCATCTCTGAAGGGAGCAGTAGGGGTGCCCCAACTCTGCTCTTTGCCATTACTCATGACCTGGCTCCCAGACCCCAGAGAAGAAACTCTCACATAAATTCATTTCATTCTAGGAACAAGACATTTTGGGGCCTTTCTCCATCCTAGAAACTTTCCACAGCCTGTGCTTATCACTCCACTTCTCTATCCACTCTGTAATTCTCCTCTCTGAGGCCTGGGCTATGGATCAAACCTCTGCTTTGCAAAGGCAAATAGCCTCAGAAGTGATACAGAATATTTTAAGATGGGAAGTTTCACACAATCCAGCCTTAAAAGTGTCAGAAACACCAGTGGATTCAACACCAAACACCCAGGAAGATCAGCTTGGGAACATAGGTGTAATTACTCTTTGTAGAAACTAGTAAAACACAGGAGAAGGAAGGAAAAGGAAGAGAAAAGGATGGAAAGAGTTCCTTGACAGCAACTTCTGCCCTGTCAAAACTCCAGAAATACCTGGAAACTGAGAGGCTGTGTGGAAGTTAACCCCAAGCTGACAATCCTTTCACAGTTGCTGTAGGACAAGCTCCCAAAAAGCCAAATAAACCTGGAGTGCCGGGGCCACCTCAGCCTCCTCCTTATCTGCACAGCCAGGGCACAGACAGCATCTGCACAACAAATAACCCAAAAGGGGATTTGAGGGGGAAAGAAGAGCAACACCCAGTGGTGTGTCCCCAGCTCTGGAAGTTTGCAGTGAAGATCCTCCATGCTCAGCTCCCGCGTGTGAGAGAGGGGAACAGCTATAAAGTGATGACAGGAGATGCCCTTGGTCATTAAGGAAAGGGCTCTAACAACTCAGCCAGAGTTTACAGCTGGGAAAACAAGCCCTTCCATTTACAAGCTCAAACAAACTCACACAGCAGAGGAAAGAGTGGGTCCTGTACCCCACTTCTGCATTAAAGTTCCACATCTGTCTTCCCCGTGGTAAGGCGATGCTTCCCCGCCTCTCCCTCCCCTTCACACACCTCATTTCATGTCTTCTGGGAAGCCCAGCCCAGCTCTGGCTCCAGCCTTTACTGTAAATCCTTTGCTTCCCCTTCCTCGCTCTGCTCTCGAGGGGCAGAGGGTCCCGGTACCCACAACCTCTGAGCTGGGGACGGCAGCATCACCTGCAAAATAAACCTCACCTAGGCTGCAAAAGGAGGGCTCTGCCCCTCGCTGGACAGGGAGGGAGAGACCATTTTTCATTACACAGACTTATTTTGGGGTTTCAGGAGTGTAACCTCACCCACTTCTCAAGCCCTGATACAAAACTACGGTGGGATTTCAGGGAGGGAAAAGAGTTTCTATTCCCGAGCTCTAAAGCTGTGTCAATCAGCCTCTTCCGACAGTGTTGCTGGCTTAGGGTGCACTGCTCCCCCCAAAGCCCAGGAAGAGCAGCGTGTCCCATCCAGAACCCAAGTTTGGAGGCAGCACCGCAAAGCCGAGCCTTGCGGGGGGTGCAGGGGGGGTTTAGTACCGGCTGCTAAAATGGCAGCTGCTCTGACGCCGAGCTACGTCTTGCGAAGTCAGCCCTGCCCTCATCATCATCATCATCATCTGACTGCCGGGAACTGCTCCGGCTGCCTGCCCCTGCCCACCCCCAGGCCCCAGTTTGTTACCTCGGGTTGTTGGGACAGTTCCGGCCCCGCTGGGCAGTCACCGTCCGGAGGGCACTTGTGCCCCCTCCCCTCCCAGCCCAGCCCGGGCCAGCCACGGGTGTAGCCCGACTCTCCAAAACAAGAACCGGGCAATGTAGGGGTGGCAGCCGTCCCGACCCCCGGGCTGCTGTCCCCCTGCTTCGGGGACAAGGATGATGCTGGGGGTAAAGAGACAGAGTAGCTCAGACCGACAGGGAGTGGAAGATTGGGGTCTCCGGGGGATGGAGGTTCTCGCCCTCTTGCAGCCCAGGATTTGCCAAAAGGGAAGGGGGCACCCCCGTCCCAAAGTCACCCACGCCACCCGTGGCAGTGACCTTAAGCACCTCCCGCAGCGGGACACCCCTCCAGCCAGGCCGAGCCCCAGGACTCCCAGGAGGAGGAGAGGGAGTCGAATTTCTGCCTTTCCTACCGCACGAGGTACCCCCGCTACCCCCTCGCCCCCCGAGAGCTGCCACGGGACAGCAGTGACCGTGCGGGGAAAAGGGGTGCGGGTTCACCCCCCTCGCTCGACACTGAGCAGGGGACAAGCGGCGCTGCCCGCCCAGACCCCTCCTCGATGGGACCCTCGGGAAATCGCCAACCCCGACCGCGGCCACCCGGCCCGGGGGGCCGGGACTGCTCCGTAACAGCACCCGGGACAGAGCCGGACCCGCCGCTCCGGACCCCAACTCCAGCCGGACACAAGGGACAGCTCCCGTCTGCTTTCTGGGAAGAGAAAACCCAAACTTTCCAGAGTTTTCCCACTCTTTGTGCGGCGGGGATCCCACAGATCCACAATATCACTTGGAGGAAAAAAAAAAAAAGAAAAAAAAAGAAAATAAAGATAAAGGGGGAAAAAAAAGGAAAACCAAGTTCTCCTTGTTCTGGCGTAGCAGGTGAAGGAGGGGAGAGAAGGGGGGAGGGCAGGCAGGTTTGAAAGAGCCGAAGGGGACAAGTTGTGCCCGGGTTTCCCGGCGGCAGCAGCCGGCGCTGGTTTGTGCTTTGCAACACGCGCCTGCTCCAATCTGCGCCGCTCGGGAACAATAAACAGGATCATACAAAGAAGTGGAAAGGCGGCATCTTTGCTTCTGGTTTCTATGACAGCATCAGAGAGAGACAAACCAACTATAAACTCTAATTCCTGGATTCCTCCTCCCC
>VZTZ01010393.1:735464-769139 GCA_013400955.1 Drymodes brunneopygia | reverse complement strand
TAGCACAGTGTTGACGTTTTGCCGAAGAAAAATTCACAGTTTTGGCCAGAGAGGACTATTTTCTTTTATTTTTTTTTTTTTCACTCCATTGATGTCAGAGAGCTGTTGCCTTTCTGGCAGTGGCAGCAGTAGCACTGTGCCTTGGAAGGCATCCGGGCTCCTGCCTCGATGCTCTCTGGCTCTGCCATCCCACATGGTGCCTCCTCGCTGGGCTCAGCATGGCCCTCCCCTCCCAGGGCAGGACCCTTTGGCCAGGGCAGCTCTGGAATGATGAACATTTCAGGGCATCAGCCTTGACTGGGTGGATTTTGCAGCAAAATAGGGTAAGGTATTACAGAATTACTGTGCTGGTGTGAGGGGGCTGAGTTAAGCACAGAGTGTCTCATTTAAAATGTTCAGTGAAATGCAAGGTCCTGACTGAGTAAAGCAGGCATGAGGATGGTAATTAATACCAGTGAGAGAATCAATGCCTGCTCTGCCCACATGAGCCTGCTGAGGAAACATGAAGGATCCCCCAAAAAACAAAACTTGCTGCAGCTGCTCCATATAAACATCCACAAAGGAAGAGATGTACCCACATCCTTGAAATCTTCTCCCTTATGACCCCTCTTAAGAACTTTATTCTGATTTTTTTCTCATGCTTCTTGTTATCAGGGAGTAGCTCAGCACTGGCAAACACCATCATCATCCTCGCAGCCCTCCTGGGCTTCTCTCTCTCCTGGTGGACAGCCTAAAGTTACTCCTATTTTTTTTTCTCCATTATGAACTCTGGGAGCCACTGGGAAGAAAACACCCTGGTTGAAGGCTACAGGCTGAGTTCTTCCCTTCTCCACTGACTCCAAAGATATGATTTTCTCCCTTTCCTCTTCTTCATCATATTGTTCCCTGCCCTCAGGCACAGGGAAATTACCACAGCTCTGAGACACACACCATGAGCCCCTTGCCAGCTGAGCTGCTTCACCCTGTCCTCTTCACAAGCCGTGCTGGGAAGCCCAGAAAGCACCAGGGAGGGATAATTGCCAGTCCCAGCACTGCCATGATAATTAATACCCTGCTAAAAGGAGCACTTGTCAGGTCAGGGAGCAGAAGGAGGGGTAGGAAAACAAATAGGCAAAAATCCAACCTGAGCAAAGGTTTGCTGGGAGGAAAGGGCTGGGAACAAGGGGCAGGAGGAGCTGTGGGGTGCAGGGTGATGGGGATGGTGCCTGGAGAGCAAAGTAGGGGCTTCACCCCATCAGTGACTGTCAGGGAGCTTTCCCATGTCACAGCACCCCCTCCCATCCTCCCTTCATCACCAATGGGCTGAGAGCCAGGAAAATCCTGCAGCCAGCAGAACTCTAGGCCATCCTGGAGCAGAGCACGTTCACCCCTCTGTGGAGGTGAGGAGATCTGGGGGAAGATTCCCCCAGATTTTTTGGCTCAGTCCCACAGGGAGGCTGAGCCTCCAGTCTTGGGGCTCCCTGCCAGCTTCTGGTGCAGTTCTCTGAATTTAAGACTGACTTCACCATTTGGGGACATCAGAGTGCACCTTATAATTGAGGTTATAAAGGAAATATCAAAGAAATATAAATAATTCCGTGGGAGGAATGGGAAATCTTGAAACCTAAACTTCATAAATCTAAACTCAATAAATCTGAGCAAAGGGAAGCATAAGAGAAAGGAGGATGCCAGCCAGTGAAATGTGGGCTTGGGGATCTTCTGCAGGAGAGGCTTCTGGACAGCTTTGGGCAAACAGGTTTGTTCTTTTCTCCCTTGGTCCCATCACCTGAATCATCAATAAATCACCTGAATGATCAATAAAATTCTTCTGTACATGCTGTGTTTTTGCCCTCTTGCAACAACTGAGTTAAACCAAAAAACCCAGAGCCATGGCAAGGGGTGAGAGAAGCAGAGAAGCTCTGGCAAGGGAGAACAATATGTTTCCAGACAAGATTTAAAGAGAAATGTTATGTTAATAGGAGTTTGGCGTCACACTGTCATAACACCATCAAAGTGACATGCTGCCACCACTGATATGGCTGTGTGGGGAATATGCAACATGAACAAAAAAGCAATTTGCTCAGAAACAAACTGGGATGAGTCTATGCTGTAAGAAAACAGAGAAATGCTGCAATCCAAGGGAGGACCAGGCAAATGCTCCGTGGTTTCTGGTGACTGTGGCACAGGCAGGGACCAGAATCTCTGAACAGAACTTGCTCCTTGTTTTCCATGGCCTAGCAGCCTTTGCTGGGATAATCTGCTTGTAAGAGAGAAACAGTTTAAGCCGGCTGTTCTGGCATTAATTAAAGTGCCCTACAGTTCTTTCCTAATAAAGTCACTTTTTTTCTAAGGTCTTCTTCCCCAATTTGTTTTAATACCTGTCCCTAATTAAGTCCAGTGAGAGGAATTCACTACTCCAAATGCTTTAAAAAACGGGTGTTCTCAAGGCACCTGCATTGAAGAAACTTATTTTTGAAGTCCATGAATTAAATGAAGAGGGGACATTTTCAAGCTGATCACTCCCTTTTGATGAGCACAAACGAGTTGCTCCACCAGCGCTGCGTTGAAAATTGTCACACTTGCTTTTCCGGCTAATTTGGAAAGAGTTCAGCTGTTAGGGAGCTAAAGAGTCCCATTAAACACCACAGACCTGCACTGCACTCAGGCTGAGTCCTTTAAAAAGGAGATTGAGCATCCCATCACCTGAGGATGCCCCTCTCCACGGATAGCTATGGAAACAACACTGCCCAACGGCGCTGACAGGGACTTGTTGACCAACAAAATTCTGGCACGAGCCCCGTGGATCAGCCATGGCAACCGGGCTGGGAGCGTGGCAGTGGCAGCTGCTACGCACAGAACAGCGCTCTTAAAAATATCACGGCTGAAACCCATTAAAGAAAACAAAAATAGAAAATATGCAAGAAACCCAGGCTGTGTGTGAAATAGATACCAGGAAGGATGCTCGGTACATTTATAGCTATAGCCTGCCCCAAATTTTCCTGGGCTTTTAACCCAATGCTTCTTCACTACAAGCAACCCAAATGTTACTTCTTTTTAATCAGAAAATGTCAAACTTTCTGACTTTTCTTATTTTTTTTATTCTTGCTAATGTGGTCAAAATTGAGAGCTGACCTGGATCAGACTAAAAGCAGAACACTGGTATCTGCTGATCTCCCAGGCTTGTCTAGAGCTTGTTCACAGCACAATTTTCCCTCTGTGTCATCCCTTTAACCCCAGGCAGCTCCATGGGCTGCATGAGGACAGGGTGTGAAGGGAGCAGCTCATTGCCTCACTCCTCTCAGTGCAGTGCAAATCTGATAGGAAACGGCTCAGAGCCTTTCTGAGGGGCATCTTTAATGATAATTTCCTACCTCTTGTCAGAGTCTGCAGTAAAAGTGATCAGTCAGCGAGGGGTGATATGCTGGGACAGAGCCTGTGCTCTTTGAAAGCCACCTCACCTCCAGCTGAGCCTTGGGAGAGCCAAACCCATTCCTGGTGTCAGCCCAGCCAAGCACTCAGCTCTGCAGGGAAGGTTTGGGCTCTGCTGTCTCCTTACGTCAGGCCCCGCTCCAGGAGCTGGAGAGATTGCAACCAAGAATTTACTCACTGAAGAATGAAAAACTGCCCTGCTCCATCTCTCCCTTCCCACCTGCTGGGCTTTATCTCTTAAAACCTGAAAAATAAGGCAGAACGATTGGCTCTGAGAGCTTTGACCCATGGGTTGGTTTTCTCATATTGCTGAAAGCTGAGCATTCAAAGAAAAAAAAAGACCCAAAAAACCAGCCCAGACTTTGCCATCCGGGATGAATTCCCCGTGTTCCAGCAGATCTGCACGGTGGTAGGCTGGTTCCTGCTGGAGCTGGGTGTTTGCCATACTTTCCTAGAAAAGCTCTCTGCCACTCTCCCTGCAACATTAATTCTGAACAACAGAGATGGAATGAAATGTAGGTTTGAAAGCAAGCCACGAGGCAGAGAGCAATATTTAGCTTTCCTCTCCCAGAGGTCTCACCTGTGTTGGCACTGGTTTAAAGATGTTAGAGTGGGATTAAGGGGCTAAATCAGAGATTTTATTAGTTACAGGAGCCTGTTTTCCTTGTTAAATAATTGAATGGATGTGCTTAAGGCAAAGGTCTAGGCTGGCTGGTGACTCCAGGCTGAGCTCTCACAGAGGATCAGCTGGAATTGGCAGCACCAGTCTCTCTGTGAAGATATCTGGGTTTCCTTTTATCTGGAGTAGACACTGTGTTACTGTGAACATCAGTTCCTGGAACATTTGTGACAAGGATTTACGTGAGGAGATATAAAGGTTCAAAATTCCTTTAAAGGAAATAATGTTTCTTCTAAATAAGAGCTAAACGGGAGATGAAGTCGTGTCTTCGTTGGGGTTTTTTGTTTGTTTGCCAAATCTCAGTCCAGGATGAGAACTCAAAGATCTGATAGGTTCAGGTCTTCATGAGGCATTGGCCAGCTCAGGAAAAGAAAAAGCTGAGAAATTTGCAGCAAACGTGTTTTTATTAATTTTTCAACTATTCTGCAGATTTAATAAGTTAAAATACCTCTGCAAATACTTTGAAGCTTTTTCATCTCTGGTAACATTTGGTACCTTATCATTTCTAGCTGCGCTACAGAGAAAAACACATTATTATGGATTTTGTGGTAGATCCTCCAATTTATCAACCTAAAAAGATTTCCTAGCAATAGAGGCTTTCTGTGTAAGTTAATGTGTCACAGGCCATCTATCACCCAGAGTTTGCTGAGTCTGCATTCCTAATCAATGACTTGACACCTTGAGTTAGTGAACACTTAAAGGTTGGATCCCTGCTAAGTGATGTGACCAAAGCATTTCAGCCTCCAGCAGGGGACACTGAGCACCTGGATTGTTCTGGGTGTCCTGCACGTGTGTGCACCACAATCTCCTTACCTCAGCAAGCCCTGCTGTCCACACAAGGGGACACTGAAATACCCCAGGACTCAGCTAATGGGGGAAAGCCTCCAATTTCCAGGCTATATAATTCCATTCTGCCTCCTTCCCCTGTCCCTGGGGCCGGGGTGGAGGTGCCTGTCCTTGCAGGCATCCATCACGTCCCGCCCCGGCGGTGCTGTGCTGGCTTCCTGGCCATCTGCCACGCTCTGGGTGAATGATGACAGCAGATATGGGGTGTTACGGGCTCTGGGAGGCTTCGCATCACTAAATAAATGTAATGAATATATATGATTTCATTTTCCCCTCCCTCCTCCAGATGCATTTCTACACTTTGGTCTCGTTGATGTGCTGCGGCTTCACTCCGTATAATCCACACGAGCTCCACGTGTCACAGAGTGGAGCTGGGAGACCTGTGAGGTCAGAGCTTCAGGTGAGAGAGACGCTGGCACCTCATGGGCATGGATGTGAGCTGGAAATGTCATATATCCCACTGCATGCCTGGCCTGAAAGTTACAGGGGATGCAGCTTCCATCCCTTTCCATCCCATCCTCCGCCTGAGCACCTCCGAGCACGTGAGCTCGTGCTGCGTGCTGCACGTGTCCTGCAGACCTGGAAAGATGAGAGCAAGGCAAGTGTTTGCAGACACATGGCAGACTCTGGGGAGGGGCAGGGGTGGCAGTGGGCAGGCTCTGCCTCCACCTCAGTGGAGGAGACGCTTCTTTCAGCCCGTGACAGATTTACTCCTGTGACCCAGTGAGCAGAGGTCAGGAGACCCTGACAGCAAACAAATGAGAAATGGCATCTTTCAGAAATTCCTGCAGTCATTTCTTTCCCCTCTGGCTGCTGCATTTCTCCTACCATGCAGATCCATGGGGGACAGGCCAGGCACAGAGAGACTCTTTCCAGCCTGGGTGCCAACCAGGATGTCTCCTCAGGACTTTTCAATGCCTGTTCTTGTCCATCTCCTCCCTACTACAGCCTGAAGTGTTCCTCAAACTTTATACACTCTTGGGGCAATGATTTGTAGAACCACCTGCCAGCATCCCCCATTGCTCCAGCTTTGGCTCCTTACAGCTCCTGCAGCCTCAGTGCCTGTATCTGAAATAAACCAGATCCATTAAAAACGACTTTGTCCAGAAGCAGAGACATGGTGCAACTTTGCACGCTCTCGTTCACCTCCCTCTGTCAAAGCCTCTGTGCCCTGGAGGCCCTCATCTCAGCGAGTTGTTACAGGTCCCTGGCCCAAAGTTTGGTTTGGGAGCCCTTAGCGTGAGGCAGCATGTGTAGGGGTTCAAATCCTGCCACAGGAAAGGGCTGAATCCTTTTCCCCCTAACCCCTCCCATTTGCTTTCTGAAATGTCACCAGTTACAAGGGGTGAATGCATTTAAGTAATTTATTTTATCCACTTATGACAAAGGCGGTGAACCGTCAGTCAGGAAACACGGAAAGAGATGAATTAACTGAGCGAGTTTTCTTCACTGCTTAATTGTTCCAGAGAGGCAGAGTTCTGGGGAGGATGATGAATCATTGTTTAGGAAATATTTCTTCCAAGAAGATGATTTGAAAAAATACATTTATAATTTATTGCAACCTCTTGCTTTGTCAGGGAACAGCAGCCAAAGGCAGAAAGTTCCTCCCTCCCCCGTTCTCCTTGCCTCAGTTCATTATCTCTATAATCTTATCTCCCGTACCCTCTCCTCACCCTTTGAATATTACATCTCCTCCCGCTTGTGTGCGGAGGTGTAGCCGTGTGCGGGGAGGGGGGGAAGCCGTCAGGGAGGGAGGGAGGGGGAGACTGGGAAAAATCGTCACATATTTCAGGCTGGCTCTATTTAAATGAGTTTGGGATTGTGCTTCTCTGGAGCAGATGGCCCTGGAGATAATGATGCCTGAGCAGCGGAGGCTGGAGCCCCTCTCTCCTGTTGCCATGGTAGGCCACGGGGCTGAAATGGATTCTGCTTATTAAATTTGCGAGCTCTTGTGTACTCAGGATGAATGGCGTTCAGTCATAAAGAGGCCCATCCTCCTAATGTGGCTGGATAGTTTTATCTTGGAAAGCCAGGCACTCTAACTCCGCCAGACGAGGGGCTCATTAACCTATTAACAGCAGCCGTGCAGGAGCTCAGCCCACAGGGGTTTGCAGAGGGGTTTTCCAGGAACGCGCCCGACGCCGGCGTCCTCGCGGCGTCAAACCCGGCTGAGGGCACTCAACTAAAGACTCAAAAATGGGAGAGCTTCACTCAGCACACTCCCCAGAGGGGTTTGTGTGGGATCTAACACCACAGAGCCCATCAGAGCTCCAGTGCTGCTGGTAGCTCCTGTAGGAATAGCAACAAGAGTTTGGGGTTCTCCGGATTGGCATGGCTTGCACGGGGTTGCTGCTCAGCCTCTGATTTACAGCACAACCTCTTCTTTTTCAAGTCAAACATTACACAAAAATATGTACAATGCACCTTGGAGCCACAGCGAGAACTTGGTAGGACACAGGCCACACTTCGTGATAGAAATTGAAGGAGAAAATGGAAAGATAAGAGATTTAGAGGACAAGTTTCTTAAAAGAAAAATATTTTTTAAAAAATGAAGAAACAAAAAAATCAAAGAAAGAATTGGCACTTTCTTCTCTGACTTTCCTGTAGGACCAGCCTTGGCTAATGCTCAAAGTGATAGCACTCCTCTGAGAAACTCAAAACACTGCAGATTAAATAGAGCAAGCTGAAAGGTTTTACCTGAGAACATTCTTTCTTTCTACAGAAAACTGTGGGTTTGACTCAAGTAAATATTTATACGTCTGTTGCAGCAATGGCAGGCAAACCTGGCTATTTCCAGAGCATTGGAAACAGGTGTTTCTTTCCAGTAGCCCTTCCACACAATCCTTTCACCCAGGTTTACTTTAGATCACATGGTGAGACTTAGAGAATTACAACTTTTTTTTAAATTCGTGTAAAAGCAAGTTTAGTGATGATTTGAAGTGCAGTATCAGTATCAGGATTTTGTTTTCCACTGCACTCCTTATATAGAGCTACACCAATGGTTTGGAAGAATGGAAATTTGATATGCAGTAAGACAACACCTGATACATTATAATGCTGTTACCTTTGAATAACCAGAGGTTGGTAAAATAGCACTGCACTATATTTAGTTTCATGGCACATTTTTTACATGTTATTATGCAAATTTTCACATGAGCTTTATTTCAAATGCAACCCAACTCTGTTTTCTTCCTCTGCAATCCTGCATGGCCAACAAAACCCACCTGCCTGAGCTGTGCTGGGTGGTTTCCTTGCTCTGGCAGCATCCACCAACCTAGTGATATGAAATAATCACATCAAAAGTTGCCAGCACTGGAGTTTTTTCCCCAGGAGTAACAGAGAGGTGAGGACTGCCTGCTTTGGTGCAAGTGTTCCCACTCCAAGAGAAGGGGTCAGAGACCAAACAGCTGAAAATAATTCCCTGACCTAGTGATGGGCTTGGTGTGGTGTGGAGCTGTGAAGCTGCTGGGGGATTTTCTAGGGGAAAACATTTTCCCTCCCATCCTTGGGTAATGTTGGTTTGTCAGAAAGCGAAGAATTCACAGAACAGAATTTAGTATTGTAGCTCTTCCTTCTTCCACAAAAGGTGAGAAGGGAGCTTGCCCTCTTTGAATCTAAGAGCAACTCAGCAGGTAACTCCAGAGTCACACAGAAGGGGCTGGAAATGGTTCAAAAAATCCTCCTCAGCTTCCAAATCCCTCATCACAACTGTGTAAAAGTGTCACTGCAGATGGTTGGGGCAAATAATCACCCATAGTGTCGGAAGATCATTCTGGCCTCTGTAAATGAAGCACAAAAGTCAAACTCAGTCAAATTTCTTGGCATTGAATCCTCCTACTTTCAGGACAGATCTGGAGGTTAATTCTCTTAATGAAATAGCAGCAAAAGGGATGTTCACAAGAATTGTGTTCACTTGGCAAAGCCAGCTGAACATATAGCTTTAACACTCCATTTCTGGGCGTGCTGAGGATCTGCATCCTGTGGCTGACTTTGAACATCGTGTCTCATCCAGGGACCCTGGGCATTCCCCCCATCAGCTCCTGGCTGGAGCAGCTTCTGCAGCATGTGCATCCTTAAGCTGAGATGATATGAAATACAGCCCTCACTCGATATCAGCTCTTTAGAAGGCTCTGCAGATCAGAGGAGCAGAAACCTGCCTGGAATTCCACAGAGCTCTCGAAACACGACCCCAACAACACCGAGCAGATGCAATTCAAGTTGTAACAGGCTGGTGGGAAGCGCTGGTAAGGTGTTTATGTATTTATTCCTGTCCAGCAGTGTCCCCCAGCAGGTCTCCTGGCCTGGGCTGGCCAGCAGAGCCGGGGCTGGGCTGGGGGCCAGGCTCACGGGTGGATCGGGTGTCCGCATGCGTAAGCCTGCCCTGGCGCCCGGTAGGTGCAGCCTGCGGGACTTATCCAGGGTCACCTTGAGTGGCTGTGTGCGAGCAGAGCCTGCAGCCAGCTCCCCTGCACGCCAGGTCCGTGCTCCCAGCCCTGACCCACGGCCCTCTTTGTTCTGAAATCCCCTCCAACAGCGAGGGTGGAGGAGAGGACGGGCAAGAAACGCTCCTGGGGCAGCTGCCTCTGAGTGCAGACCATAGAAAAGGGATTAGCTCCGTCTTCAAAATGCAAATCCCCTCGACACACGCCAAGCTCACGGCACTCCTGGAGCCATTTGCCCAGTCCTGACTTACAGCTTTTACACAGACACGAGCTTGCCAACTTAATGTCGGAGGTACGGACACCGGTGAATTAAAACGGAGCCTACAAATGAAAAGCCGATTAGCAGATATTAGAAGGATATTGAGATGGAGAGGCCACAGCGGTGCAGAAAGGCTCCTGGCCCTCACTTTGCTTTGTAGCACAACCTCCTTCCTGACTTCTGTGGCTCCTTTGCCATGTCTTAATCCCCTTGCACAGGGATTAAATGACACCAGAGGGAAGAGGGGCTTTGGCAGACTGTCCATGTCAAGATCCTGCCCCCAAATTACGCAGAACTACAAGAAATGAGCCACAGCAGGCTCCTTGCTCCTGTCCCTTAAGCAAGGTGACAGAAATCAGGTTTTCTTTAAGGCTCCTTGCAACCCAAATCAGTCCATGATTCTGTAACAAGGTGACTGTGCAGCAGAAAGGTTCTCTATAGCCGTTAGGGGAAATTTCCAAGTATTTATGGAGAACTGTGACTGAGAGGATTTCACAAGTGCTGGACAGCAGGAATTGTCAAGCAGAGCACCTGGGAAGTTTGCTCAGGCAGTCAGAAAAGCTACGTTTTAGCCCTGGCCTCCACATTCCTGCCCCACAATCAGCATTTACACACATTTCCCTGAACTGGACACATTAAACTGGGGCACTTGCATTGCCAAGCCATCGTCTCTCGGGACCTCACTACCCCAAAGAGACCAAGCTGCTGCAAAGGGTGGCCTTGGCCCAGGCTGGCAGGAGTTGGGGTGGTCACTAAGAAGGCCCCTAAAAGCCATGGCAGTCCCAGCAGTTTACACAGAGACAAACAAGACAAGAAAGTCCCTTTTTCTGCTCCAACAGAACTTCAAATGGACCAAAAGAACAATTGTGGGTTTTGGGAAAGGAAAGACTTGGTGATTTCTCACCAACATTATTTATTCCAGTTCTCTCTCCATCATCTCTGGATGAAACACTGCTCAGGAGAGGCCACACACTGGGCACAGGAATCCTCATCCTCGTGGGCTGGCATCAGCACAGGGAGCAGCAGGAACAAGCAGGAGATGCTGAAAGAGGTGATCAAAGATCCCTGTGAATTTTCTGACAGTCAGTTTTATGCCTTAGGATTTTTGCAGTAAACAGGGAAAAGCCACTTTAGAAACATTGGCAAAGGGAAGTTTAAAATACAGGATGAAAATTGGTCTTTTCCCTTCATTACCAAACAACCCATTTGGAACCTGAGATTTTCTTGCTTGTGAATGCTTCTTGTGTCTCCCCAAAGTGGGACATACCCACAAGCAATTTTATAAATTGAAGACAAACACTTCAGTCACGAAGCCAGCTTAACTTCACAGGCAAAACAAGAACAGCATTAACCCAGCTTTCTTGAAGTAACATTTTAGTTTTTCTGTTAAAAAATAAATTACTGACTGCGGGAGGAAGAAAGGAATCGTTTTGCTGTGATAATTGCAAAGCACACAAAAAAGGTAATTTTTTGCCTGACTTACATTTAGAAATGTCTCAGCTTTTACCAAACAGCCTTGGTTACCAACAGAAAGAAAGCACTGAAATATGCAAATATTTAAAAACTAGCAAGCAAATCCCTGGAGAAGAAGGAACAAAAAAGAAGTGGGGGAAGGGGTGCCAGTGAATACAGAGATGTCACAGGCTGGGAGCTGCTTTTCTGAAGCCTCTTGGAAGTTCTCACCAGGGACAGCCCAGGAAAGCAATGGCATGAGGACATCCTTGAGGTCCAGCTCTCAAGAACACTTGAACCTCAAAAGCAAATCGTGGCTGTGCAGGCTGTGATGTTGGCAGCAGCCTCAGCCTGCCCTCACACACACTCAGAGCAGGATATTTAAATGTTGTTTAGGCTCCCTTAGTGGCACTACAAAGCAGGGACAGCTCTTTCCCAGCCTGGATGAAGACCAGATATTTCAGCTCATTTTTACACCTGGCAGATATTGAAGATTATGTTGCAAATCGTGAGACCTGGAGATTTCACCTTCTTGATCAAATCAAGGTCTATATTCCAGACCTTTCACTCCAGTAACTTTGCTTGCCCTTGGTGATAGGGTCTGTGTCAAGTGACTGGTCACCCTCAGCCCGAGGAAGGGCCATCTGTGGCATGGCCTTGCTCAGGGCAAGCAGTTGGGTGGGGTTTTTTCCCACTTTCCTTGCAATTGCCAATAGTCTAAATACGTGCTGCCAGTTCCACCATAGTGTTCCCATTTCTAAGATGCTTTATAGGCACTTAAAGTTTCATTCTCTTGGGTAGTGACTTGCACTGGAAATGGGCATAAAATGGGACACATTTGGGCTTTAAAAGTATCAAACCTGGGCAGGCTGCAAGTTCAAAAGAGGCAGAAGGAAAGATTCCTTTGTGAACTATTTGTAGAGCTGGGACGGAAGCTGCTTGCTTGGAAATTCAGAAAATAACCACAGAAACTCACGGAAGAAAACACCCCTCCAAATCAACTTTGAGAGTACCGCAGGATCTTCTGGAGACCCAAATCACTCTATTTAGGTGAAGGACTTCAGGGCAAGCATGATGCCCTTCTTCCCACTGCTGTTCTGATCTGTACAGCCGGTGCCGACAGGGAGCAGTTCCTATGGATCTGCAAACCTCGGGCGCATCTCTCCCTCCCTGCCCATCCCGCGGCCGTGCCGGGTGACACCGGGGAGCCCCGGCCGCGGCCGGTGGGTGGCAGAGGCGTGTGAACCTCAGTCGCTGGGTACATTTTCTTCCCTGCGCGCTGACACGGCTCCGCTTTTGTTTCCTGAGTAAATAGAAAAGCCACGGTGGCAGGAAGGAGAAAGGCAAGGCAGGGCTCGGCAAGCAGCGCCTGTTTACAATGACAAAGGGCTCTGCCACACTTCGGGGAGGAAATTTTCCTTCCAGACTTCAGGGCTCATTAAGTGAGTGGGCACAGCTAATAGGCTTTGTGTGCGAACGGCCCCAGCCTTGCAAGGTCCAGCTGTCACTGGGGCGAATGTCAAAAATAACAGCGGGCTCAGCCATTCTCCACCCGGCTCGGGCTTTAAAATTTATCTTTAAAAGGGGGAGGAGCAGGCAATGAAAAGTAGCAAGCAATTAATGGGAGACAAAAGCAAATGGACCCGCCGGGGCTGATTGCGGGAGGGGGGGAAGCCCCCGGAGCTGGGCTGGAGGGTTGGTGGGGAAGAAATAGAAAAGCTGAAGAACCCTCCTGTCAAGCAGAAACTCGTTGCGGTGATAAACGCGCGGGGCAGGGCCGGGAGGATGCTCAGGAATTGAGGGTCCCCGCCGATCCTCTCCCGGCTGGGCAGATGCAGCCGTCTCCCTGCCACGCGTCTCCGCTCCCCGAAATCTCCCTCACAGATGGTGACTCCGAAACAGCGAGCACATGTCTTCCCTCGGATAATCCCGGGGTCAGGCTCCTCCGAAGTTTAGTCTCTCACCGCCGGCAGAAAGCTGACAAAATTATGCAGAAATAAATATGCTTCCATGTTTAACTTTTCTCTTTCACCCCGTCCAATCTCAGCCTGCCCTGAGATGATATTTGCATGCATTTGGTTTATCCCCCTGTCAGCTCCGTCTGGAGGGAGACGCACAAATGGCTCGTTTGAGGGTATTTGTGATTCATGTGATGCATCAATGGGAAAAAAAAAGGGATTTTAAATCTCCAGAACTTTTAATAGCTTACAGAGTCTTGGCACCCACAGGCCCACAGAACGTGCCTACTGTATTTCTAGCTAACCTCGAGCTGACTTTGATTTCAGGCAGCAACATCCCACACTCCAGAGTGTTTCTTTGTTTTAAAGAATGTACCCTTACTGCAAACCAAGTCACACACGTTTTTAAAACACAAGGGTACACCCCTTCACTTTTCCTGCTGAAAATTGTTTTTTCCATGAATCTTACAGCTATTGGGTTCCTGCACCAAGGTGATATTGTGCTTGATCAGCCTGAACTCATGACATTTACACAGCACTTTGCTACTTCGGGGTAGAAAACACAAGCTATGAGGAGTGGGTTCTGCATATCAGACAATTTAGGGGTCAAACTATGGTTTTCAGACCGAGAAGCTCTATTTTTGTGAAACTCCTCCAGATCCCATGTCTGAAAAATGGGGTTTCTGAAACAAAGGCACTTGCAAAGGTTGGCCTCAGCACAAAGGTGCTAAGCTAACCACGTATGATTTAACATCATCTCTCTTTTTGGCAGTAAGAAGTTCAATCCACAGAGACAGTTTGGCCTCCCAGCACTCCAGAAGTACAGGCTGGGCCTATCCTACCTCTAAGCCCAGGAATAGCTCCAGATTGCTGGGAAGGGCTGGGATGACCTCACAGTGCTGTGAGGGAAAGGATGCCTGTGGGGAAGCATTCCCGGAGGAATTCAGGGCACCTACTCCAGCGCCAGACAGACTTGGAGAGGAGATGCTGACACATCTGAATAAATTCTGACCTCAAACAACAGTAGCACACCTTTCCCATTCCCCATTGCATTCCCTGTTTTCTCATGTGCAGACATGCTGTGACAAAAGACAAAGAAAACTCTTAGGAGGAGGTTTTGGGTTAGTTTGAGCCTCAAAACGTGGCCACAGAAGAGGTGAATCATGCCTGGAAATCCTTGAGGGTGCCTGAGAACAGCACGGAAATTTTGCCTGAATGAGTCACCCCGGGGAGAGCTGGAGCTCTCAAAAGACGCAACAATACACCTTGATGGGAAGGAAGCGGAGAGAGGGAGCCTACTCCAAACACATCTGCTCAGATCCAGGGTTCAGCTTGTTGCACTTGCATGGGGAAATCTGTGCAAACAAACAGTTATTGAATGGGTCAACTGAGCAGAGCGGCTGAAGGAGCTGAACAATGGGGCGGTTTATTCACTTAATGTATGCCAAGGCCATTCACCAGGCAAGCACCTCTCGAGGAGCCACGTGACAAACAGACTCAATTCGCCGTTTGCCGAGGTCATGGTTTGGGGTGCCACGGACAGCATTTGTTAATGGGAGAGGCAAGGACAACGAGGGAGTGGCCTCATTTCCAGCACCTCCACGGTGTTGGGGTTTTGTTGTGTTTAATTGCACGTTGGGAGGAGAGGAGTTTTCTGAGCTCCTCACTGTGATGTTTGTTTCTCTGTATTTTCACCTCTCTGAGCCCTTTGGAAAGCTTGGGAAGCTCTTGTGCTCTGCTGCACAATGCCATGTGTCCCTCTGTCACCAGTGCCTCCATCACCAGCGTCGTGTCAGGTGGGATTTGGGCTCCAGCAGCAAAGGCAACACAGGACATTGGCATCTGGGGAAGAGAACTCAAAAATCAGGGGATGAATTCAGGGCTTCATTCATAGTCAGCCTTAGCCCTCTGGATGCTGCAAAACACTCAGAGATTCAGCTGTACAAACAGTGGGTTTGACAAATTCATCCTCCCCTTCTGCCCAAGGACCCTCCATGGCCACTCACAGCTTCCCTGCATTTATTTGCTATTTAAACAGATTTGATGGATAGCTTTTCTTTAAGTAAAGCGAGTTGATGGAGCATGGCAGTCTCCAGTTGGAGTCTCTCTGCTGAGTGGAGGTGAAGGGATCACAGGCTGCAGTTGATCCCCACTTGTTGATGGGGGATTTGTCCAACCCTTCTTGACCTGCAAAATCCTCTGACACAGGATGGGACTCGAGGAGCGAGGGTGGTGGGACAGGGTTTGACACCATTTGCACAGTCGAGGGGGGTTTGCTCTGGGTGAGACAGCACAGGTCACCCAGAGCAGTCAAACAGCTGGTGAGCAGGATCTAAACACCTTTATGAGGTATTACCCCACATTTTCACCAAAACACAGCAGCAGGGACAAACAGGAGAACAGGCTGATGAAGAAGGGAAGAGGAGGAACAAGAGAAGTGGCATGAAAAGGAGAAAGGATAATCAGACAGACTGGGCAGGATGGTGCTGCGCTGGGGGGAACATCCAGCACCCCAGGCTTGCTGGGCTGGAGGCTGGCCCAGCCCGGCTGATGGACCCCAAGGAAGTCGGAGATTTGAGGGTCACAAATTGTGTAGCCTCACCTTCCTTCCCGCACCCAAAGTCCCCTTCCCCCTCAGGCCGGGGCTGGCAGGATTTCCTACGCATCTGTATGCAAATCACAGGCTGAGCACGGGGAGAGGCACTTTGTTCCGAGCATCCCCGGCACAGCTGCTCCGCTTCCCGGGGCCAGGCGGGCCGGCCCGAGCCCCTCCGGCCAGACACACCGCGGGGCTCGGGACACGGCCACGCCAACTAAAGCACGGCACAAATTCAGACAAAGACCCCACGTGCTGCCCATTCCACAGCCAGGGGCTGCCATGAAGCGTTGAAGGGTCTTGGATAGGGACAGGCAAAAAACAAAACAAAACAAAAAAAGCCTTTATAAAGTGTCAGGGTAGGTCTTTGGGAAAGCAGAAGGTAAAGAAGGACAATGCCTTGTTAGAAGACCAAAACAGTGTATTTTTTGTATTGATGTGGCTCCCCCTGTCCAGCCCAGTGCCTGGCTGGGGACCAGTCTGCTCCCAGGCTGGAAGACAATTTCTTGTAGCTGAGACTTGGTGGCAGAGTTTCAGCTCCCTCCAGCCCCAGAGACACAAAGCTCTGCCCCCGCTACCCCCCAAATATGATACCTTTGGATTTCTTTAGTGTCTCAGCCCAGCCACTCCTCCTTCTGCCTTCTCTTTGGATTTTTTTTTCAGTTAGAAACCCATCATATTCTGGGGAAAAAAAACAAACAACAGTGTCTATTGTCTCAAAAACCTGTTTATTTTCAGCAAGAAGTGTTTACAGGGCCCCAGTGAGTTCCCAGCCATCTCTGCAAACAGAGAAACCTGAAACACTCTGGGAGGTGATTTTTCAGTCGACCGAGACAGGAGCATTATAAACCTCTGCTGATGCTCAAACGAGCCATTGCTCCCCAAAACAGAGGCCAAGGTTTGAGCTGCTGCCCCTGAGGAGCTGTGTGGGATGTAGGATGACTGATGGGATGGGCAAACCTGGACAGCCACCACCTCCATTCCTCCCTGCGGGAAATTACAGCAAATACTGGGGGAACAATAAGAAACACCCCATTAAAGTGTGAGGTGCTCATGGGATGTGCAAAAAAAACCCCAAAAATGTAGTGTTTTACCAGTGTCAGGTTTAGGGTTTGGCTCCATCTGTGGCCAGGGTGATCAACCTGCGTACAAACCCCTCGTGCCTCTCTGGTGCATCTTCCACCCAGTTGTCATTTGCAACTCAAACAGCCGGTGCCTCAGGGGATCTGTTTATTTTCTTCTTTCTGCAGGACGAGATTCTCTGGCTCAACACTTTATAAAAGCAGATTTTATTTTTCCCTTCATCCCATGCGACACAGATGCAAATGGGGAACAGTAGGATGCCAGCTTATCTTTTATTTGTGCTTTTAGGTTATAATTGCAGTCTGAATCACTGACTTTTAAGTTACGCTACATTCTGCCTCAGCAGAGAAAGGAAGAGGAGCGGAAACAGGGAACGATCCCTTGAAGTTCAGTAACACCAAGCAGCTTTGCTTTCAGACAAAAAGGCATTTGCAAGTGTTCCTCCCATTCGTTAAAGGCACAAACTATTGCCATGATGAAATGATAAAGAGAGTTAATTGAGATGGGGGGACAAGGTGGGGGGGTGGAGGGGGATCGAACAAGAAAGGCTGCTTTGATTCCTGTGCCACCATTGTGCTCACCATCGTGGTATCCTTTTGGGGGAGTTCAGAGTGTTTTACCTCACCCCAAAAATCAGCATTTCGGTGGCCTGCAAAGCCGAGCTCTCCAGCCACACGAACCCCATCTCCCGGTGCAGCCCTGCGCGGAGCTGGCGAGGGAATGTCACTGCCTGTCTGCTGCCACCGCATCCGCCCCGCTCCCGCCGGGGCTGGCGAGTCCAGCCGTGCCCTGACCTGCATTAACACTGCCCGCAGGAGCCAGGGCTGCCGGCCCCGCACGGCCGCAGACGGGGGAGGCAATAAAGCAATCCCAGCCCTGCCGGCTGCTCCGGCAGCGTGCGAGACACCTGGAGAGCCCCGCCATCCGCTCCCTCCTCCTCGGCCTCCGCAGGGATGGAGAGTGTGAAGTTATAAATCCCCGAACAACGCCGGCTTAGCCATGGAAAGGGTATTTGCACTCAATGCTGAGTCCTAATTTCCTTTTGAAGGCTCTACATGTTTGATTAGCCAACTTCAGCAGCCCCATAGCATCAGGTCAGGGTAATTAGAGACCTCGTGTTAATGAGTAAACAATGACTCGAAAGCCTAATTGACACTTCCAAGGCCGTGCATGTTGCTAATTGCCAGAGCCAGACCCACGGCCCCCGCGCTAACCCGTGTCAAACCCTCCCTATGAATAAGAGTTATCCCCTCTGTTGGCAGCGCCGGGAAATCTCCAGCAGCGGGGCCGGGAAAGGAATGCGAGGGGCTGGGATGGGCGCAGCCACACGGGAAGTGTTGGAATGGGTGCTCCTTGCCTGTCTCCCTGCCAAAGGTCGGTCCCGAGGCTCCCGGGCAGACAATGCCCCCACGGCCTGCCCTGCGTGCCCCCGGCAATGACCCCACAGGACCACCCTCCTCGGAGGGGAAGGGCCGGCAGCCGCCCCGCTCCGCAGCCTCTCCATCTTCCCCAGACAAAGCCTGTCTGGGGGAGCGGGTCCTGGGGAGGGGGCCAGGGCAGGGCTGTCTGGTGGGAAGTGTCAAGACTGGGTCGCACGGCAGAGAGCCCTGCAGGAGCAGGGGGAGAGCAGGGGTGAAAGGGCGGCCCTCCCTTCCCACCAGCCGCCCTCCCCACCGCCCCGGCTCGCTCCTGCTGCCCTTTGCCTCTCTGTCGTGCTGCTCCCCCAGCCTGGCCTCGGAACGAGGGAAATCCCAGCACAATTCATGGTGTATTTCTCTCCCAGATAATTTACGGACACAGCATCTGCTGGACATGGGATGGACGCTGGGCTTAAACTCAGCTTTCACACCCTCTAGCCCTGCTCGCAGTAAATTTGGGTGTTACTCGGGCAGTTGGACTAGGTGATCACTGCAGGTCCATTTCAACTGAAATATTCTATTCTATTCTATTCTATTCTATTCTATTCTATTCTATTCTATTCCATTCCATTCCATTCCATTCCATTCTTCTTTTTTTGCCTAAAAGTAACTCCAAAAAGGAACTAAAAGTGCCTCTTTGTCTGATCCCCGTTGTAGATCTAGTGCAGTTCATCCAGGCAAACTGCACTGAGAAACTCAGCCCGAGGATCATGCCTCATCCCACGGGAGCTCAGCCTCGGTTAGGGTGTGATGGAAACACCAAATCAACCTTCATTTCTTTCCTCTGCACACAGCAGGGGCTGAAACCTGTCTCATCAAGTAAAGCCTTCCTTAAATTAGGTTGATATTATGGACTTAAGGAGCTCCTGGTGACAGGATCGACACAGACAGGCTAAAACAAACACCTGAGCTGAAAGCAGAGGTGCAGGTGAAAGACAGCAAGTCATAAGAGCTTTGAAATGCTCCCCAGCTCATGGCTTGGGTGTCCTGGTGAGAGACATCCCTGTGGCTCTGCCTTTGCACAAAGGAGAATCAGAGACTGGAAGTGGGAAATGGGTGTTCCCCTGCTGTCAAAAAGAGACAACCCCCCCTTCCCGAACCAGAAACCATCATCCTCACAATAAATTTGTCAGCCAAAATCTGCTCCACCCCAGCTAATTTCCCATCCACCCATCTCTAATCATGAAAATTAATCGGGAAAATTAATTTTGAGGCGTGCGGGTATTGACTCATCCTCATGCTGGGCGAGGGCAGCACCACTTTGGGCTGCACGCCCGGGTGGCAGCCCCTGCAAGCAGAGCTGTCCCCAGCCCCACGTGTCCCCATCTCCAGAGTCCCCAGGCAGAGTCCGGGTGTGAGGGAGCATCGGCACAGACCAGATGCATACTTCTATATGAGACTCACTAATGGCCTTTCAGGTACAACATTATTATTTTCCTCTAATGGCTGCTTTTCTCTTTCTTCCTCGCTGGCTCATAAAAGGCACATCATAACTACAGAGGGAGGGGGGAAAAAAAAGGCGAAAGCTTTGCAAATTACAGCAATCAGAGAGCCTGGACCATTAGCAGCATCTGGGACTGCATTTTACATAACAGTGGACACTTTCTTTGAAACAATTACAGCTAATAATGAATTAGGATTGACTGGGCTGTAAACGTTTCAAATTGCAATTCAGAGACTGTCACTCCTCACCATCCCCTTCTCGCTGGAAAAAGCCCTCTCAGTACTCTGTACTCCGTGAGGATCTTGGGAGGAGATGAGGTTCTCCGTGGCCACGAGTGCAAGGTCCTGTGCCATGGTCTCATCCTGAGCTCTGCTGGATTTGGGATCTTGGCTCCAAACGCAGATGCTTCAGGGAAGAGTTTACAGTGTAAATTGAGGTATCAGGGTGGATTGTCCTGGTCTTTTTTAACTAATTCCAGTTTTAGGATGGATCAGCAGGCTGTTCTTTTCTGTGAAGGAACTGCTTTCCAGAGGGATGAAGGGATAGCTCCTCCCCAGGCCACACTGGGGAGCTGCTGTGGCCCAGGGGGTTTCCTGCCTGCAGCTGCCCCAGCCCCTGAGAGCCCAGGGCTTCCCTGCCTCTCCAGCTCAGTCTATTCCCATATTTCTGTCCTACTGTGGCGTCTGGGACTCAATCCTCACATGTACTACAGCTGAGACTGTACCCTGGTGGTGCTTCAAAATCCATCACAGCCTGGGGCTTTTTCTGCCTCATCTGAGGCAATGAACCCCTCCAGTTGTTGGGAATTTAAAAGGTGTGTGAGTTGAATATAAACCAGAAAAGTTATTTGAGAATATGAGCTCTTCCGCTTCTCTTCCACTTCGTTTCTGGGGGTTGCAGTGGCTCTGCTACACTTGAGAGCACACCAAACCCACCAGGACAGGGGCCATTCCTGGGCCAAGGAGTCCCTGTGTCCCCCACAAACCTCCAGACAGAGCCAGGACAGAGCTGGGGGGGTCACTGGGGCTCAATCCCTCCCCACGGGCAGCACAAGCCCCTCCAGCTGGGCTGTGGATCCGCATGCTCAACCTCCCACTGCAGCTGCCTCAACAACACAGGTACCTGAAGAGAAAGTTAAGAAAAAGGCATCAATCCCTTCCCTTTTGCTGGAATAAAACCCTTCCTTTAAAAGGCAGCAAATACAGAGGGGGAGATTGAGAGGAGGGAGCGCCGATGTGCTGTAAATGGGGTGCTCTCTATCAGCTCAAAGCCCCCTTCTCTCCCGAGCTGGCAGGTCCTAAAAGGCCACTTGTTCTGAAAGTTGGCTGCTGTCTCACCCCTCGTGTCACCTCAGGTCTCGAAGACCATTCACACAGGCTCATCCCTGTTCCCAGGAGGGTCACCAGTCACACAGGGAAGCAGAGGAGACATGAAGAGACAACGAGGACCCCAAATCTCCCCCAACCCCAGCCCTTCTCAGGGAAAAAACAGCATGTTCAAAGATAAAAGGAGGCAAAATCAACCTTAAGCAAAGAAACCCCACACTCCTGTGCCTGATACACCCTGAGGAACAGTTTTGTGTCTATTCCTTGATGACATTTGAGTTTTGAAATGCTCAGCAGGATGCTCCAGCAAGCCACAGACTATGGCTGCCACCTCTTGCACCCTGGGCACGCCTCTCCTTCCACCTAAACCTGCCAGGTTTCATTTACAGCATCTCTTTCCCATCTTTGGGAAAGCTGGAGCCTGGCACTAAGCATGCCTGGCAAATGGCTGCCTGTTTCACAGAGATGGCTCACACCAGCCTTAAAACTCTAATTATAGAAGAATAACAAGGCTCTAAAGCTCAGAAGCACTTAGATATTATTTCAAGCCAACCAAGGAGGAAGTTACAGCTGCTGTAATTAAACATGACACGGAGAAGTCAAGCATTAAACACAGGTTCATTAAGAAAGCGCAGGGACTCGGTGATCCATAAAGGCAGGACCTTGTAGTTGTGGGCCAGCTGGGGAGAAATCCAGAGAGGGGAAGACTCAGCCATCTACCTCAAAAAGGCAGCAGCTAAGCTGCTAATTGTGTTTGCATGAGGATAACGAGCCACTGGCAGGATTTTCTGGAGGGCAGCTCAGTCGCTGGCTGTGGATGGGTTCCCAGGCCACCACCCCATGCTGGGACACCAGCCAGGCTCTGTGTAGGGTCAGCCCCATCCCCACAGCACCCAGAGTGTCCCTTGCACCTCTGTGAACGAGCTCTTGCACCCACGTGTGAAAGGAGAGCGGAGAAGGTGGGATCCTGCCTTCTTCCTGGTTCCCTCCCAGCTTCCATCCCTTCAGGATGCCATCCCCTCTGGGTACCCAGCCCAGAGCCCTCAGCCTCTCTCAGGAGCCTGCAAACAAACATGCACTAATTAAGCAGCATTCTGGGCTGGCTCAAGTCCTGCAGAAGCTGGAGAGAAGCATCCCAAGCAGGGACCATCTCGGGAAGCTTCAGAGGAGCAGAGATAGGAAATTCTGTGATTCTGACTGCAGGATGCTGCTTTTGGTAGTTTTCAATTTGCAGATCCAGCAGCCATCTGTGTTTATTACAGGAAAAAAAAAAAATCCCAAACCCAAGGAAATGCTCTCCTTATTCAGGTGCTGCTCCACCAGCAGACACCTCGTGCTCCCCAAGCTGCTCTCTCTGGCTGCAGGGCAGGATGGGGCTGAGCCAGGTGTTCTGTAGGTGCTGGCATGGGGCAGGGCTGTTCACTCCAAATTTAGCTAAGCCCAAGGCTCTTTCCACATGGGAAGGGCAGTAGGAAAGGGAGGCAGCCGGACACACTGGGACCCTACAACTCCCCATGCAGCATCTTGGGGACAGGAGCCACAACCCCAGAAGCAGGACCATAACCTATCACCCCACTGAGACCCCCAAGGGGAGAAAAACCACTTGGGGGGAGGGGGGTGAGGAGTGGAAACATGCCACAAAATTACACATTAATCCCCAACCACCCCCAGATCCGAAAAAAAAAATAAAATAAATAAAATCAACCCCATCAAGATGCAGAAGAGGGGACGAAGAATAGAAGAAAGGAGGATGAACAGCGCGACCCCCCCTGACCCGGAGCGTGCAGCCCCGGCTTTGTGCGAGCCCCTGCCCCCCTGCGCCTGCCCTACAATCAGGGCAGCTGCCTGGAACGGGGCCGGCTGCCGTGGAGGAGAGGGCAAGGGGGCAGAGAGTAATTTATTTACTCCTCACAATGTGCTGTTTGAACAGACTCCCAAAGAAAACGGAGGAGGAAGCAACACTCTGCCAGGCGGGAGGAGGAGGAGGGGGATGCGGGGCTGGGGGAGATGGTCCTAAATGGATTAAAAATTTACCCTGCAACTGTGGGGCTTTAATTGATACACGGGGAGGGGGGGCAGCGGTAAAATTTCCCTCTAATTGTATTAAAGATACACTAATTAGGTTGATTAAAAACAGAGAGGCTGTTTCTTTCTTTCCCCAGAAGGCCTAAGGGATGGCGATGGGGAGGGGAGAGAAGTGCAAACAGATTGGAGTTTAGAAAAAAGAATACAACAGAGAGAAAAGTGCTCAGCCCCTATGAGAGGTGCGGACCCATCAGCTGCCCGGGGCACCAGGAGAGCAGGAGCAGTCTCCCAGGAATGGTAGGATGGCCAAAGCTCCACCTTCTCCCCAGAAATGAGGTGCCAAGGTGGCAGAGTCACTTGCAGCAGCTCCAGTACCCCAAAATCCAGGGGTTTGTTCAGCTGCAATGCCCTAAAATTGGGGTTTGCATTAATTTTGGTCCCATTTTCTGAACTTTGGATCTTCCTTATCTACATCCTTATCTACACAAATATCTATAAATCCTTGTGGGTAAATAGATGTGCCCATATATAAACTTTAAAATACAGGCTGTACTTCTGCCCTGAAAGAACAAATCTAACGCTGTGGTTTAACTGCTTAGTCCCTGCCCAGGTGATCCCAACCTTGAGAGAACAAACACACCGAAAGGGAGAGGATGTACAGGTTCATCTCCATCACCAAAAACTACCACTGCAGGTGCTTTCCTCCTCTTTTCACTTTCTGACCTCGTTTCTTGCTCACTGATACCAACCCTCAGTCCAGAGCCCACCGAGCAGGGTCTGACAGCCCCTCTGAAACCCCCTGTGAACTTCTTACCTGGGAATTCCTGGTTTGAGGAAGCACCTGACCTTTCCTCCTTCTTAAGTAGGACAGAAAAGTACTTTTCAGCCTGGGAAAAAGTTTCCCTGTGAAAGGTTTTATTGCTCGTGTATGAGGCAGTTGCTAATTGATCTGTCAAATGGCCAAGCTGTAAAACGGGAATGGCAAATAAAGAGCTGTGACTTTAAGGGAGATAAACAATATTGTGTTGGGTTTTTTTTTTCCTTCCTTCCTCTTCCAAATGACCATTTTATCCTTAGTCTGAAACCACGGGATGAAGGGCAAACTCAAATTGAGGAAGGAAGCTTGATGATTTCTGATGCTTCCATTACTGCATAATCAAGGACTAAAACTGCAATCAACAGAACCGCCTTTGCAACCCAGCAGCTTTCAAAAAACTCAAGTGAAAGGGAGATAATTTTCTTTGTGGGACTTTATGTTCCTGAACCACCACCTCCCTTCCGCTTTATTTTCTTAATGTTTGTTTAGGAAAGAGAAGTGGAGGGCTCCAAGGAGACAGGCAGGCTTGGATGAGCACAGTAAAGTGTGCTTTAGGTTGGAAGGGACCTTTGAAGGTCGTTCATGCAGAGGTCGAGTGCAGAGTGATGCAGGACAAAGGCCTTGCAGCCCTGAGAAGGCAGCAAGTCACCAAAGAAAATCCTGGGATGGTCTGGCTTGGAAGGGACCTTAAAGATGATCTCAGTCCAAGCCCCCACCAGGGGCAGGGACACTTTGCACTAGCCCAGGCTGCTTCGTGTTTTAGCAGGGAAAGTGCCATATTCCATCAGCCCCACCTAGAACTTGGTGTGAGCCTCTCCTGTGCCAGGAGCTGGTGGTGGGACTCTGGTTTGGCTGCCAGCAGGCTCCTGCCAGGTGCTGTGACAAGAGGTCAGGGGTGAATTGACTCAATTTCCCCCCATCCAGCAACACCAGCCAAGCCAGCAGTGCTACCCTGAGCCTGTATCGGCTGTGCCCATCAACGCCCCAACTCCTGGAGCCAGGGGCTTTGAAACCAGATATAAAACCTCTGCATTTTCTCCCATTTTGCCCTTTAATTTAGGCAGTGTTGAGGCTCTGGCAGGGAAAGGGTGTGCAATTGCTGGGGCTGCAGCAACAAGCGACGCAGCAGAGCCTGGCTCCTTTCATCTCCGAGTGACGGGGCGCGCACGGCGCGCTGTCCTCTTGAAAGCATCTCTTGGCTTCAGAGGCTTCCCCAGCCCCTTTGACAAACACCTCGAGCCTTTGTAGGTGACTATCACACTCTGCCACAAGTGACATGTCCCGCCAGCTCTCCCCTCCCCTGCACAAAAAGCATCACTTGAAAGGCAGCTTTTGATGGCATTTGACTCGGCCCATTTTTGAACAGCCTCGGAGCAGCAGCAGTTGGCTCAGGCTGGAGGGGGGCCCGTGCATGCCCAGGGTGTGCCTGGGGCTTGGAAGGATGGTGGTGGCTGCTGGCAGGTGAGAAACACTCAGAACTGTGTGAACAACCCACCCTGTTGTACTGTAGGGCTGTCTGCCCTCCTCCACCTCCACACACTCCCCTGGATGGAGCACCAAGACAATTCCCTGCAGTCATTTCAGTGTCCCAGGGCAGCCACTGCTTGAGCCAGTGGTGCCACGAGGGAGTAGAAGGGAAAGGGACATCAGCATCATCACCCAGCTCCCAACCTGCTCCAGCTACACTCCCCACCACCAGGTCTCCTTTTGAATGCCAGGCATTCCCACCACTCTGACTGTCAAGGAATAAAAAGTGAATCAAGCTCTCACTGCAAAACCCCACGGTTACACAATCCCTTTGCACCACGGAAATGACAGCTGAGGTTGTAGGACAGTGGCAACCTCAGCTTGGCTGCCCAGGTTGCCCATTGCTCACAGTTTTCAGGATACACAAAGCAGCAATTTATTTTTTCAGTACTTCTGTGTTTGCTGGGAAATTAAGTTTAAGAAGGACTAAAAATATTAACAAATTTAGGCTGAGAAAATGGGAGGAGGAGGAGGAGAGCGGATTTTAAAAATGTCAAAACACTCAGATGCAGCATTTTTAATGAAATGTTTCACTTCAGAAATGCCAAAACATTTTGTTTTGACATTTTCAAAGTGAAACTTAATGATTTTTTTTCTTAGTAACAGCATGGGTTATTTTGTAATAACCTGAGTTAAAGAAAAAGGAACAAGGAGAAAACTTTTCACTATCCTTCCAGCAACACATTGACATAGAGCATTTTCTTCCCTCTTCCTGCCATTTTGCCAACAAATTTAAGCATTTTGTGTTTCACTTCACATTGCACTAATGAGTTTCCCTCCTTTTCTGCACTGGAAACAGGCTCTTGCCTTGGCCTGGTTTCCAAGATCCTCCCTTCTGGAGGATCTCCTGCCCACTGCTGCTCTCCTGGCCCAAAGAGGTCTCAACACAAACAGCTTCCTTGGAAGAAGAGCTTCCTCTGCTATTCAGGTGTTGAGCATTCTGCAGAATGAATCCTCTCTCTGTGCTATCACCCAAGCCAGAAATCAACCTTTTCCTTTGGCCCCTGCAGAGGAGGCAGAGCTGTGCTCCCAGGCTGGAGGAACTGGTGCATGATCCAAATGAGTCCATGACTTTGCCCAGAGTGCTGTGTCCAGCTTGGGAACCCCCAGCACAAGAAGGATGTGGACCTGTTGGAGAGAGCCCAGAGGAGGGCACAAAGATGCCACAAGAGCTGGAGCAGCTCAGCTCTGCTCTGGAACCGGGCTGGGAGAGTTGGGGGGTTCAGCAGGAAAAAGAGAAGAATCTGGGGAGATCTCAGAGCCCCTTCCAGTGCCTATGGAGGCTCCAAGAAAAATCAAGAGGGGCTTTGGACAAGGCCATGGTCAGGACAAGGAGGAATGACTTCCCATAGAGAACNGACAAGGCCATGGCCAGGACAGGGAGGAATGGCTTCCCACTGACAGAGAACAGCATTAGATTGGATATTGGGAAGAAATTCTTCCCTGTGAGGGTGGTGAGGCCCTGGCACAGATTGCCCAGAGAAGCTGTGACTGCCCCATCCCTGGAAGTGTCCAAGGCCAGGTTGGATGGGGCTTGGAGCAACCTGGGATAGTGGAAAGTGTCTCTGCTCATGGCAGGGGGGTGGAATGAGATGGTCTTTAAGGGCCCCTCCAACCCAAACCATTCTGGGATTCATGATTTGGTATCACACCCAAACCTCTTGCAGCACAGAGGGGAGAGGGTTGGTCCACAGCCAGCAGCATCCTGAACCCTGAGCCTCCTCCTCTGCATGCACAGTGATAAAATGGACCATGAAAGTTTATCAGCCATGAACCAAATGACTGTTTACATGTGGTTATTATGCACTTATTTGTGGCCTGCAGCCCTTCTCCTAAAGCCTTGCTCATAACAGTCACAGTCCTGTGCTGAGACCCTGCAGTCTAACACTGACCAGTGCAGGCCTGGGCATTGGGAAGGTTTTTCTGGAATCAGCCTGCATGGAAAGGACATGAAGAAGCAGCTGAGTAATTCCTGACCCTATGGGACCATGGGGTACCAGTCATCCTCCACTTGTTTTCAGGCATTGGGTGGGGTCTCTTCAGCCCAGCAAGAGGAGCCCATCACATGGCATAAATCCAGGCCCAAAGGGCCCCTCTGGTTAAAAATAACCCTTGCAAAGGGAGAAACACAAACAGAAGGAGTTGTAAGCTGTGAAAAGAATAAATAGAAGCTCAAATCCCCAAAATGAAGTGAATTAGGTACCTTTTGCAGCCCCCTCAGGTGAGGTCTCAGCCCAGGGATGAGCAGCTGCAGCTGGGGAGCTCCGGAGCTGGAGCAGTTTTGGCTCCTAGGAAAGGAAGATGGATCTTTTTTCCCCACAGGTAAAGAGCTGATTCCTTGTTGGGAATGGCAAGAGCTGTCACAGCTGTGGGCAAACACATAAATCCAAAATATGTCAGAAAAGAGGAAACCTGTGTGAGGGAACAAATGCAGACTTTTGTCACTTCGTGCTGGAAAACACACACCCAAAGAGGCAGAGGGGACAGCTGGTGGCATCACTCCATAGGAAGCCAAACCCAGGCAGATTTTCACTGGGGGATGGAGATAGAGACCCAGATAAGCCTGACCTGTGCTGGGCCAGGCTGGAGCAGGGTCAAGAGACAGGAGAAGGTGAACCACGCCCTGAGCAGCCTTTTCTTTCCCAGGCCCAGACATTCCACAGTGGGACACTTCTCTTTGCTCAGTGCAGAAGAGATCAAAAACAATGAAGTGCTTGCACACCCCCTGCACATGCAGACCTGTATTTACATATGGAAATTAATCCTTGGCCAGGCAAAGCCAAGCACATCCAATGGATTTACATCAGGCTCCTTACCAGGCTTGCTTGGAAGTGTCTCCACAGTGCCAAGGCTCATGGGCTGAGCCACAGTGTGTCCTCAAGTGGCTGATGGCAGGGGACAGGGAAGTGTTTGAGGATGCTCCTGCCCACGGTGGCACTGTGGGTATCCCTGCAGCAAGGCCAGCTCCAAGCTCCTCAGACTGAGGATTGGACCCAAAACCCCTTCATTTGCTAACGAGAGTTCTGCATCCTATTTAAAGGACAGTGCTGCCTGTTAAGCAATTTACTCACTTCTAATTAAGATTACTCAGTATAGCAGGTTTTGTGCTCGCAGCTGAGTGCTCCCAACTGGCCACAGGCTCAGCAGGAGAAAAGGAGCTTCAAACACCCATGCTCTGCAAGGAGAGGCTTTTTGTGGCAGTAAAAAAGTACAGAGAGAAAGCAACAGCCCCCAAAATGTGAACTGTCCCTTTAATTCCTGTCAAGGCTAAAGCCCACAGACTACAAAAACAACATTTTAATTTAAATTCCGATTCCACATTCATTCATGGGAGCTGGCTCCGAGTGGGGATTTCATTAAAGGCTTTAATAGATTTTATAGGACTTGTCAGATCCGGAAAGGTTATGGAGCAAATGCATTTTCTCTGCTTCCAGAATTTCAACAACGGCTCGGTAAACAAATTTACCATGAAAATGCAAAGAGTCCAACCTTGTACAGACAAGGAGAAATGAACTTCATCTGAGTGACTTAAAGGCATCAAGATTCACTCTCCATCCCTTCCCAACTTGTTTCCCTCTGCTCTTTTCCCTTGGCATGCTGTGCAGCTTTTCCCTTAGTCTGCTGTGCAGACTTCTTTCTGTTTTGGTGGAACACCAGAGAAGGAGAAACATTTTCTTCCATGGATCACACTTGGATTTTGAGCTATTAATAAATAATGGCAGCTTTAGCAGCAGTGTAGGGATGGGAGGCTTAGAGGGGCTGCTAAGAGAGCTCTGATCCAAGATCAGCTCAGACCTTGAACAACTGATTGACTCAGGACAGGAGGTTATGCAGTGAGATATTGTTTTTACAGAAATCCCTGGGTGTTTGGGGATAGATATGCTTCAGCTGGTGGAGGTGGTGTGGTTGGGAGAGTGAGCAGACAGGAGAGTTTACAACAGCCACACCTTTGCTCCTGACCCAGCAAGGGCTTCCTGAGCCCTGCCTCAGGGTCTCCTCGACCAGCCCTTCCATTCAGCCAGAGGATGAAGCTGATTTTGGCTGAACAGCCAGAAACGCACAAGTTCTGACAAAATATTTTGCCAGAGCCTTTTCCACCTGCTTTTTAGCCCTTGACAAACCAGGCTTGAAGGCAGATCAGGCTCAGGAAGGAGCCCAACAAGGCTGGGTGGTGCAGGCAGATGTCCCACCTTGGGGACACGGTGCCATCAGCTGCAGGACCAGTGCTGGGGTGGCTGCACTCCCCAGTCAGTGATCGGGAGGTGTTGGGCATCATTGGTGAGAGCCAAACTGCAGGAATCAAAGGCTGATGCCTTGGCAACCAAGCCGTGGAGATGCTGAATAAAGTGAAGAAAAGGCCTCTTGTTTTTGGATGAGCTCTGTAAACAGAGATGAATGTCAGAGGAGATTTTGCCTGAGCATCGTTTAGAGGCTGTATAGTGGCATCACAGGGAGAAATCAGCCTGGAGAAAATTATAGCTAATGCAAACCTCCAACCAAAACCTTTTTTTCTCTTAGAGGGTACGACAAGTTGATGACTTTATTATTATTATTATTACGATGATTATTTTCCCTCCTTATGACTTCGCAATTTGAGATTGACAGGTCCTAGCACAGCTGCTCTGGATGCTTTCCCAGCTCCACAAAGAGGGAGGCAGAGTGAAAAGCAGCCGGGCGGTTCAAGAGCCGCTAGTGGGGCGGGAATGGGACACGGCAGCTCCAGCACAGAAACCCCAGAGAGGTGGGACCCAGTGCCGAGAGGTGTCGAACATCTGGGAGCCCCTTTCACTGGGAGCAGGCCCTGCAGGTGGCTGGGATGTGGCTGGGAGCTATGCTGTAATTATGGGAAGCCAGGGAGAGAGGCAGATTTAAATCGAGTGACTACTGAGTTAAAGCATGAGAATTCCTATGTAATTTGTGGCGCATTAAATAGCCTAAATATTCTCTCCTCGTGAGTTACTCTAATAGCTAATAGCTCTCATTTCAAAGGCAGCATTTTCTGTGGTTCACCTTAATCTAGATTTTTCTTCTAGCTGGCAAGTACCACAGTAAAAATTCCTCCTCCAATGAGTGGTATTTTCTTCAAATGATCCAAGTTCCTTAGGACAGCAGCTTGCTAAACTCCTGTTACATTGACCAAGAGTGAAACTTTAAACAAATTCACCAAATCAAGTCTCAAAAACAGCTCAGGAAGGTGTATGGCTGTACCTGGGAGACATGGATGGATGGATGGAGGGATGGATGGATGGATGGATGGATGGATAGATGGACAGATGGATGGATGGATGGATGGATGGATGGATGGATGGATGGACAGATGGATGGATGGATGGATGGATGGATGGATGGATGGATGGATGGATGGATGGATGGATGGATGTGGCCTCAGCGTCCTACAGACACCCCCAGGACACACTGACTGTTATTTGTGAGGTGTCAAAGAGCCTGGATGGAGTTTCTGAAGACTCATCTATCCTGGCTCAAGAAGGGGTCACAGACGATGCAATCACTCACATGGCAGAGAAAACCATGTTTCATTAGCCCAGCTGAGTGTGATCAGCACAGCAGAAGCTCAGAGAGGAGACACAAGCCCAGAAAAGCTCTGGATATCCCTGATCCAACCTCCTTTCTGACCAGGGCTGTTTGAAGTTAACTCAGGATGTTGGAGCCTCGTCCAGTCAGGCTTTGAAAACCTCCAAGGATGGAGATGGCACAGTCCCTCTGCCTGCACAGCTCTTGCTTAAACCCTGCCTCCTTTACCAGGAGCCACTTTTCTCTCTTGGCTCTGAGGCACCAGTTTGTACCACAGCTTTTGTGCTGCTGGGATGTGTGGTTTGCTGGGAACATCCCCCCTTCCCATGCCTGTGGACACTTTCAGATGTTTCCCAAGCAGATTGCTGGAAGCAGGAGCATGAACAGAAAATTCTCTCAACCCACTCATCCAAGCCTGCAAAGTGACCTAAGTCCCACCAGGGCTCTGAGCTGACCTAAAGGCCCAGAGCCAGCAGCAGGAAAATACTATCCAGAGCAAAAGCCACAAAGAAATAGGAAAATCTTTTTCCTGCTGCCATCTACAGTTCGGAGCGTGGCAGGAGGCTGGGCTGGGAGCCAGGGGAAGGCAGGGAAGGGAAAGGCTGAACTCCAGCTCTTCTCAGCTGCTCCACCAGCTCCCGGGAAGCTGCTGCCATCTACTGATGTGAGGGCGGCCGGCACAGGGATCAACAGGCAGGATGGGAATAACTTCATGGCACATGAGCTCCGCTCACCCCAGAGACTGGAACGGGAGGCTGAGACCCCGCTCTAAAACTCTTCTCTCTTAAAGAGGCCCAAAGCCGGCCCCGAGTTTTATGTGCTGCACAGCGAGTCCTGCTCAGCAGTTTCACCCCAGCAGAAATGAGAGGAAATCGGCTGAACACCCTCAGCACCTCCTTGGGGCTTCTCTGAGCTGGGTGTTCCAGCATTACCTTGTCACTGCAGAAAGTCCTTCCCTGCTGTGAGGAACACCCTGAACCCCAGTGACCCCGGTCCCCATCACCACTCTGAGGTGTATTTTAGTGTCCCCAGGGATTTTCCCCAAAGTCCTGGTGGAATAGAGCTCTGCCATGCCAAAACACTGGGAACAAGAACCCTATGGGTGTCCAGGAGGTCACCCATGGGTGCCCTTCCCCTTTCCTCCCTAAAACTCATCCAGAATTAAAAGCTCTTACACAGTGTTTTTAAGGCAGGTTGGTCTCCACCTCCCCTGCCCTGCTCTCCTGGTCAGATGTGATGACAAGAGGGGACAGTGTCCTCTCAGTGCCATCCCCCTCAAATCTGAAAACTGCTCTGCAAACGCCAGATGGGATTTTAATCCTGTTCCTCCTCCAGGAGCACTGACATTTTTAGTCTCCTGCATATCCTCTTCCAGAAGTAGCTTGTGGCAAATGAAGAATCCCTACAGCTGTGTCTCTCTGGGCACCATGCAGAGCTTTTGCAGGAGGAAAGGAGAGAGGAGGAGAATGGCTGAGTAACTTCATGGCTTAGAGTCAAAAAACCCTGCTCTGTACATCTTTGGCTTCCTCTGCATGATTTAGTCACACGTTCATCCTCCCCAGGCGGCTTTTGGGTCTGCTGTTCCTCCTTCCCTGTGCAATTTAGGTGATGGTTTGGATGGAGAGGGTCCCTTCTCCCATCAAGAGAGGGGAGAGAGGGAGTCCAACCACACCAAAAGGCCAAGGCAGAGCTGTTCCAGCTGAGCAGGGACGACAAGGACACACACAGACCTCAGGTGACCCAGGGTGCAGCAGCAGCCAGAGCAAGCAGTGGCTTCCCAAAGGAGCTGCCACCCAGGTGAGAACTGTCATGAAACTGGCAGCAGAGTTCATGCTGCAGAGCTCAAAGGGATCCAATCCAATGCAAGGCAGCTTTGGAAAGAACACTAATAAATGACTCTGAAGTTAATTTTGAGATGGTTTGGCTTGGGGATGCACAAGGAAAGAGAGCAGGACAGGCCCCACCCAGGAAAGATATTTGGGTGTCTTGTTCAAGCACATGGGAGAGTGACAGAGCTTTTGGAGTGATAAAGCAGAGGGAATACACAGGGGTCTGTGCTCCAGGGGAAATGAGGTCAGGCTCTCTCAATGCATCCCTCAGTAGGCAAAGACAACTTCAAAGTGCCTCAGACTCGCTCAGGAAGGTTTCCAGGCACTAAAAGGAGCCTCTCAGTTCATCCCCCTCCTTCAATGCAGGCTTTGTAGTGCTCCCACTTCCAGGACAGGCAATATTCCTTCCTGCTCTGCCTTCCTCCAGCCTCAGGGCTGCAACAGAGCCAGGTTTGTTGGATGGCACAAAGGAGCCACAGAGCATCTCCCCCAGATGTGCAGCTGAGCATGTCCCTCCTCCAGCTGCCCCCTCCCACAGCCCTGTCCTGCCTCTCCTCCCTTCTGCCACACTCAGCATAAAACACCAAGTTCCCGGTCCCAGCCTAAATATCAGCTCAGTTCAGCCTGGCAGCCAGCACCACCCAGATCTGTGCTCTGCCCTCACTCCTCTGAGCCCACCCTGGAGCATCCTCTGTGCTTCACAGGGACTCTGCCACCCCAATGTCCCACTGCTGTCCCCACCAGGGGACAGGACAGGGAATGAGGGAGCAGAGGGGTGTGAACACTGTCAGTTCCAGCCGTGCCAGAAGGATTTTGCAGAGTGAAATCACTTCCCTCCATGAAACAGCTAAGGAGGCACCAGGACAGCATGGCTTTTCCAAGGAGTAAAGATTTTAAAAGCCACATTTTAAGAGGAAACAAAGCCACATTTTGAGAGGAAACTCAGTGGTGCAGAGCCTCAGCAGGTTATGAGGCTTTCCCAGCATCATCCTAGCAGCAAACTAAATTATCATGTCTGACATTTCCCCTGCCCCC
>VZTZ01010393.1:712252-735451 GCA_013400955.1 Drymodes brunneopygia | reverse complement strand
CCCCCCCCAAAGGCCAAAATAATTCCTTTGCTCTGGATACAGATCAGTTGGCAAACAAGCTTTCAGACACAATTATTTTGCCCTGAGAGGATTCTGCAGCTGCTCCTCTTTTTCTTGAGATCAATACCTAAAGGATAATCCTGCAGATTATCCTACAGTTTGGTGCTGTTAGCTCAAGCTTCCTTGTTTGCTTTATTTCCTTTAAGAATTACAACTCCTTCTGGCTGGGGGGGGGAAGTGTTTTTGTAATCTCTATTTCCACAAATGAGACCTGACATCATAAATTGTCTATCGTTGCTGGGAGATGAATTTTGTTGACTTTCTAGTTAAATTGAAACCATTTCTGAGCACATACCGATTTCAGGTGGTGAGTCATTCCTTCCCAAAAGAGCAGAGCAAACAATAGCAACCATTTAAACAAGAACAGAGCAGATTTACTTCCAAATCTAGCACCTGTATTCTTTAAAAGCAAATCAAGGCTGGGGGAGTTTATTCTCCTACAAAGTCCCACAGGCCTAAGGCAGCAGAGATCAGAAACCTGTTCTGTGCTTTGGAGGGTTATTTTTATTTGTTTTTAACAGTTCTGAACATCCAGAATAGCAACTGTGCTATTTGTGGCTGAAAAGTTTCCCAAGTGTAAATTTGAAGAGATGGGAGAATATCTCTGGTACTTCTGGGACAGATAGGATGTTCCTAAAATAAAGTTTTACCTCAGAATAACTGCCTCAGAGTATTTGTTTTCTGTCCAATAGGTCAGATACATGAAACTCCACAATATAGCATCAAAAACCATCCTACCTGTGGGATGAAAGGATCTTCAAAACCTGAGGGCCTTCTGAGGGATTGCTGGAATTGTAGTGATGGGACAAGGGGGAACAGCTTCAAACTGAAAGAGAGTAGATTTAAATCAGATGTTAAGAAAAATTCTTTCCCATGAGGGTGGTGAGGCCCTGGCACAGGGTGCCCAGAGAAGCTGTGGATGCCCCTGGATCCCTGGCAGTGTCCAAGGCCAGGTTGGATGGGGCTTAGAGCAGCCTGGGACAGTGGAAGGTGTCCCTGCCCATGGCAAAGAGTGGAATGAGATGAGTTTAAGGTCCTTTCCAACCCAAACCATTCCATGATTCAATTAATCTGAGGACTTCAAAAATCTGCCTGTGACTGAGGTGGGCACAGGGAGCTCCAGGTCACTCTCTTGTTCAGCCTCCCGAGGCAGAGGAAGGTGACATTTTGTGTGTGAGCTCCAGGGCAGCACACAGCACCCCCACAAAGCCACAGCCCCTCAGCAGTGTGGGCTCAGCTGGCAGCAGCCACCTCCCCAAAACACCAAACACCCCGAGTTAGGTACCAGGTACCCTCTGGTCCTGATCCACAGACCCCACCCTGCTCCTCTCACATCCATCAAGATCCTGCACAGGAACATTGGGAACACCAAAAAGCCACCAGGGAAGGGCACTGGGGTCAATGAAAATGTCACATTTCTTCCAAGAGGTTGCACCAAAACTGCAACTTTAGCATCAGGTTTGACCTTTGAGACACCAAATGATTCCCAGCCGCGTTTTCCAGTGCCTCGCAAATTTGGTTTTGCAGCTCCGTTCCAGGTATAAAGTAAGAAAAGGGATGTTTGGGTATGAAACCTGCCAGGCAGATGAGGCGACAACCCCACAAGGTGGCAGAGCTCCATCGCTCATCGCCCGAGCGCGGGGATGACCGAACTCTGCCGGGGCCGGGATGCTCCACACCGGGGGGACACCTGCGACACTGCTGGTGGCGACACTGCTGGTGGCACTGCTGATGGCGACACTGCTGGTGGCACGGGGGTCCCCGCTCACCTGCTGAGCCTTCCCCAGCTTCCCCAAAATGGGAGTAAATCAGGTGTAAATCTGCTCGGGAAACAGGAGTAACTGATCTGGGGAGGTCGGGCACAGGTGAACAGAACAGACAAAAACTACAATTTATCTTTTGTCTGCACTGAGGTTTCTAAGAGAATTTTGCTGGGAGTTATTAGGAAGTTCTTAACCCACTCAAGGAACTTGTAAACTGGGAAAGAAAATGCAAACTCTCAAGCAGGGAAATGTTGCTTTTATAAATTGTAAATTGCTTCAGAACTGAATGGGGGGGATAACTGGGATTTCAGCTTTTCAGATTTCTTTCCAAACTGTTCAGAAATGCACAGTTTCTTGCTGTCCTCTCTGTAAACTCAGTTAAACATGTGGCAATAAACTGGTCATAAATACATTTCAGCAGGAGACTAAGTTATAACTAAGAAACTAAGAACTAGATTTCCAAGCTTCAGAACAATTATATTCTTTTAAAAAAATGAAAAGAAAGAACCAGCAAGAAAAAAACAATCAGCATTATCTTGCCATTGCTCTTGATCATTTGAGGAAGAACAGTAAAATAATTGCAACTCCCAGCCCTGCTGCCACCTTCACTCTAGGCTGGGCAGAGGCAAATTTGGTTTAGTTTGGGTGAAGCAGAGCCTGCCTGTGCTTTTCAGTGATGTCCTTGCACTTCAGAGCACACTTGTGATTCTCCTCCCTGCAATCCACTTACTTCCTGTAGGTCTTGAGTCTCCCTTATTGCTAAGGACTGGCTTTGGAGCTGACTCTGGTTTTAAGTAACCACCAGGGCACAAACTTGGAGATTGGTCTGCAGAGGAGGGAAGTGAATCCCAGCCAGTCCAGCAAATGGACAAATGGAAGGTTTCGTGCTCCCAGTGGAAATCATCCAACCGGGGTCTTTAAAAAGACTTTAAAAAGAATGCTCTCTGAAAGTGATGGGAAGTTTCAGGAGGAATTTTTTACCAGAGGAAATCACTCTCAAAGAAAAGAAATAATTTGCTAAAGCAAGATTAAAACTTCTGTCACTCAAATACCCAAATCAGCAGCCTGACAAATGAGTTACTGTAGCAACAGGTGGGAAAAACGCCACAGAAAACACAGATATTCCCCTACCCCCCAATAAATTGAGAAAAACAGTCTCTAATTGCACTGAGCATCACACAGAAGTGCAGTGGCTCAGCTGCTGTGGGCTGGGGTTTATGCTGGGATGCTGCAAAGCCAGGGCAGAGCTCACAGTTTGTTATTGCAAACCCTTCCTCTTCATCAGCCTGAGAAATGCTGTGAAACCCTGCCTGATTTGGGAAGAGCTTTCTTTGCCTGCTTTCTAGGAGAAGGAGGAAGGAAGGAAGCTGCAGTGTGAGTTCTCCAGGAAAGGGAAAGAAAACAGGTTAAAAAAAATCGAATTTATGATAGATAGATAGATAGATAGATAGGTAGATAGATAGATAGATAGATGATAGACAGACAGATTTGGCCCATGGCACGAAAGGGGTCCAAGTGCATTTGCCCCCAGCCCCTGTGCTGTGCATTTCCAAAGTGTTTTCTAAAAAAATGTTATTTCCAGCAGGATTGATCAGACCTTGAGCTGTGCAGTCAGGCACAAAGCAGCCAAAATCAAATGTACCCCAAGAGCCAAGAACCTCAGCTTCCCTGGGCTGCCAGGAGTGCCCCAGGGCTCCTCTCACTCCTGTCCCCCAGCTCCATGTGACAGAACAGACACAAAATCCCTCCTCCATCACCATGGCACTCACAGGCCTCTGCAATTCAATTGACTCCTGCCTTTTCTCTAATCACTTCTTCAGTTATTTCCAATCATTATATTTATGCTGGAGAAGAACCCTCAGGCTGGGGATGTCTCATGGCTGGAGGCTGCTGCTGCCAGGACAAGCACAAAGGGTTTTGTGGACCACAGACTCTGCAGGTCCCCCAGGCATCTCCAGGACTTTGCTCCTGCACCTCTGCACATCCTCCATCCTGAGATCACCCTGGAGCCCCAAATCCCAACAGAAGGCTGCAAGAAGGGCATGTTTGCTGCTGGTCAGAGAAAGCTAAAACAGAACAACCTCTGCAAACACCTCACCTCTCCACAGAGACCCCAGACAAACCAAACAGTGCCCTGCCTTTTCATAAAAGCAGCCTTTGCCAGGTCCTGGAGGTAATTACTGGCTCCACAGAAGCCTCTGTCTGCCCATTTGTGGGTATTTTTATCTTGCCAAGGAGCCAGAACTGTCCTGTGAGCCCCATTCTGTGCTGTCTGCTCTGAAGGGCTCATCCACCCCTCACTTGCCTTGCTCCATATATTCCATTTATGCCTTTTCCTTAACAAAGCAGCTTTTAATTCTGGTTCTGGTGCTCCCAGTTCTCAGAAACAGCACTAAAAGGACATTACAGTGCCCTCAGGTTTATATAAACATGTCCTTTTTATTAACCTTCATCATGACTGTCTGAGCTGAAATGCTAACATTTGGCAAAAAAAAAAAAAAAGCAGTAGAAATGGTTTGGACAGCTCTTTTAGGTAGGTCAGTAAGGTGCTTAATTAAGGGAAGAGTTGTTTGATGGCTGAAAATATTCTCTTTGGTGACTTGTTTTCTTCTTCCAGGTCTTTCTGCTTGCTCTGACAATCACCCTATAATGCCATAGACTGGCAAAGCCCCATCAGCACCCAAAAAATATTGTTTCACTTCTCCCTTTCTCTTTCGTTTATGGAGTCATCTAAAAAAAAAAAAAAACCCAACCAAAAACCTCCCTCCAAAAAATGTTTGTTTTTCTCTATTTTCCAAAACTATCACTTCCAGCCTGTGATTCCAGCTAATTTATAACACACCACTCCAAAACAGCACTGAATTATAGAGAAAGACCAGGGGAAGCTTTGACACCATTAGTGTTTGGAGGAATTAATGGGAGTAGACTGTTAAATACGATTATTTTGCTCTGTCTTTCCTTAGGGTGCCAACCACTGAAGTGCAAGTGCCACGTGCATTAATTAATTGAAACAACACATTTACATGATTAGGGATTAACTCCTGTGCCTCTCCATTTACTAATTAGTGCATCTATAGATCTATTTAGAAAGAAAATACCTTGGGGAAGGCACAAGCCTTCAGAGTTTATTTCATATAAACTGGCTGTCAAATTCAGGGATTAGAAAAATGTTTGCTTCTCCCTTCCCTCCCCTGGCACCTCATATTTGCTTCTTTTATTTCTCTTGACTCCCATGTGGAATCTGCCACAAGTTTTTCCAAGAAAACACTACTGAGGTTTTCTTCGCTCATTTTGGTCCCAGGTTTCCTGTTGGTTGTCATCCTCAGGCTGCTCATGGGCTCCAGCTGTCAACACACTCTGGTGGAACAGAATATTTGGCACTAGGGATTTCAGCCTGATGGATTAATTAACTTTCCCCTTCTCCTTCAGCTCTCTGTGCTCAGAGACTCTCACATTTCACCCCCAGGATGACCAGTCCCCATTTAATTTTCTTTTTTCCTGTTGTAGGACATAGGACAAGAAAAGAAGAGGAAAAGCTGCCCAACACAGAGCTTTGTAATAGTCTGTAGCTACAGCCCATAAAATGCTCCTTCCCCAGCAGAAAATTACACAGAACGTTGAGTTTTAACTCCAAGTAACCCTTTAAAACTTCACCTGATTGCACAATAACTTCCCACCACTGCTCAAGAAGAGGCTTTGCTTTCCCTGTTCTCCCAGAGAGGCTTTTAGGGACCTTCCTGATGGCATAAACGCAGCACTTCAAGGTACAAGAAGCAACAAAAAAAACCCAACAAACCCACCCTTCTGTCCTCTAGAGCCTGACTTGTATCCATTTAAATGAGTCTTGGCCAAAATCTTGACAAAATAACCAGTTTCACCATCACCTCAACCCTGAAGCAGCTCTGCTCCTTTCCAGGGCTGGCTGGGTAGGAGGCTGAGGAGGAGTAGGGAGAGGAGAGTGAATTCATTAATTACCTGTACCTGATCAGAGTTTATTTCTTTCCCCAGCTCCAATAGTGGAGGTTCCTGTGCTCATGGCAGGCTGAGGAAGAGGAGGCTGAGTCCCCTCCTCCTGTTGAGTTGTCCTGTGGCTGAACACAGCAAACTTTGGGAATAAATCTCCTCTCCTTTACCCTTTGATGAGGCTTTTGGTTTGAAGTGAAGGGAAACCCTTGCTGGGTTTTGCTCTGTAGGATAAACACACAATATATTCTTATTAACCCTGCAGATTTGCATTCTGCAAGTCTTCATGAACACACTCACACAAACACCACTGCACCCACATACTTTTCTGACACTCTATTGTCCTGACTCCTGTGTTTTAACATCTGGAGACATGCAGATGTCACACCTTTGCTGCACAAATGCAGAAAGGACAGGGCTAATTTTCTGTATCTAATCCCAGGTCTGGGGAGCAAAACCACCTCTCATTGCTAAAATGTATCCTCAGTGGGAAATTTAAACAGAAACCGAAGCAGGAGCCCTGTCTTTGGTCAAGGTGAGATTGTTGGAAAACCTCCTGGAGGGGCTTCCATGGGAAACCTTGTGATGCTGCAGAGCTGAGCTGCAGCCACTCTCACTCCAGCTCCCCCTCAGCACCAGGGAAACATCACTTCATGCACCAGCATCAACCAGCGTGTGACAGATGCCCCAAACCTGCAGGCTGTGAACGGGATTTGCCATGCTCTCTCCCCGGACCTCGCCCCACCGCTCCGAGCAGCAGGCAGGGCAGGCAGCCAGGCTGAGCTGGTTCTGTCCCTGCTCGGCTCCAGCCGTCGGGGGCAGTGCGGGTCTGCAGTGTCCGTGCATCCCCTCGCAGCCCGGGAGCGAGCTCTGCCACAGCGGCTGAGCAGCGAACATTGTATTTTAGTGACTCACACGGCTTCCCTTATTGAAGGCTCATGAACTCGTGTTGGAAACCCGGGAAAAGCACAGGATTCACCGCTGTGAAAAACGCTTTATTTTAACTGAAAAGAAATGCGGCAATTACCGCAAAATGAAATCCCAAAAGAGCCTTTTCATTCAGTGCTGCTCAGTGACCCCTGCTCATCACCTTCAGATGTCTGGATGTGCAGCAGGTACTGACAATACCAGGTTTACAACCTAATGCAGAGACCAAAGTTCCCACTCTGCAAATTGCCTTCAAGAGAAGCAATATCTGCCTCCACAGCTCTAGAGCTGCTATAAAGCAAGATATTTCTATTTTTTGTCATTTCTATAATGTCTTGGGTTCCTTGAGTATCTGAAATAAAGAAGTCCTGAAATAAAATACTGTGCCTACATAAGTACATGTTGATTTTAAGGTTCAAAATCCAGTTTTCTGGTCTCCAGCACCTCTCATATCCAAATGTATTTTCCTATTTTATTCACACTAACTCCCACAAAGACAACAGGAATTAAAACTAGCCAAAATGGCTCTTTATCTTTTCTTAAACTCATTTTGAATTTTAATCTCTGCTAAATAAGCTTTGATGGATGAAATAATTTAAAACAATGCTTTGACTCAAAGGGACACAGAAATCACGCAATTGAACATCAAAATTATAATCCTTTCCTCTTGATTTTGACAGGTTTTTGAGCGACTAACACATTGGCTTACAATCAGGAGGTTCAAGAAGCTCACTCTATTTTTTTTTCCTGTATACAGAAAGGAAAAGGAGGAGGAAAAAAAAAAAAAAGCCACTTGGCACTCCATTAGCAGCCGGTGCTTCACTTTGTTTTAATGAGCAGAGCGGGTGGCTGCGGTGACGCACGCTGCTAAAAGTCTGTCCCTGCCAGCCCAGAGCTGCTCGTGTGTTGACAGTGACACCGCTAATGGAGCTGGAGCAGACGCGCCGCTCCTTGGGGTGCTTGGAGAGGGCTCCAGCACCAGGGAACAGGCAATAAATATTTCCCTGACAGAACTGTGCGCTGACTCACGGGACTAAAATTAGGCGGGCGTTGCATCAGGCCGGAGGGCAGGGACTTGGGAAAGAAGCGGCGTTAACAGGTGTGATTCACGGCAAGAAACACGGCACTTGGGATTTATTCCGGTGGAGCTGGACGCGGTTGGAAGGTGGGCAAGCCGCAGATGAAACTGGAACGAAATGATCTTTATGTGCTTTCCAACACAAACACTTCTAGGACTGTGTAAGGAAGGGAGATGCTCTGCTGAAATGCGGCAGCCAAGGAGGTCCGGGCTCCTCTCTTGGGTCTGTGCTGCTCCTGTGAGGCTGGGAAAACACTGAGCTGGAGAGATGAAGATGGATAAGGAAGAGAAGCAGAACAGGAGGTGATGGAGGAGCAGTGAGCAGGCTGTGGTCCCCCTGCAGCTGTCTCCTGGTGTTGTTTCCTTCCCCATGCCAGGAGTGCTGCAGGTTCCGAGATGGGAACCCGTTTGTCCCATTTGCCCATTTTTGTTAGCAAAAGGCTCTGTATAATTCATTAACTGCAGTCATTTGGGAGTTGTCTTCAAACTGAGCGTATGGAGAAACACTGTTGTCAGGTTTCTTCGAGGCTTTTTTGTTTTTAGAAAACTAGAAGAAAAGTGCAGCCTTTTAAAGATTAAAAGAGACTCCATAATCCACAGTAAATGCTGGAGAGTCTCACAAAATTAGCCCACACATTTCTTAACCTAATCTAAAAGCACAGCTCCCACTTGACAGACTTTGAAATATTTCATAACATTTGCAATGTTCTCAGCTTCAGCTTTGAAGCTCTCCCCAAAGACTGGGTTTTCCCATCTCTGCACGGATTTATCATCACCTGCCAACATCTGTGCAGATCCTGAACTATTTGGGGAGTTTGGTGCTTTGAAGTGACAATACATCAAAGCCACAACGCAGTCGATGCCGCCCCCACATCTCCCCCCAGCCAAATATTGACGTGCCAGGGGGTCCCATTTCCAGATTGCTCCAATAGCATCTTCCTGCTGCACACAGAGAAAGTTTTGTCTGCTCCTATTCCTCCCTAGAACTTGGTGGGATTAAGGATACAGCAAGAGTCATAAAATGCCATCTGTCCTTCTCTCTGGGTGTGATGCCTCCATGGGATCTCCTGCCTGAATTTGTCTGATACCGAAAATGTTCCCTCATGTAAAACAAAGCTGGCACTGCTGGTAATTAAGTTTCCTGAACTAGGACAATGAGACTCCCTGGGGAATCACCTGCTTCCCAGACCCCAGCAGGTTTTCAGCACTGCCAGATTCTGGAAGACAAAGCCTGAGCTGTGGTTTGCTCTCACCTTTCCTCCCCAGCCTGAACTTTGCCTGTTGTACCTCACCCAACCCCAGCTCTCACCTCAGGGAACACCCCACCTCACCCCACTGCACCCACAGGGACACTAAACCCCCCTTCCTCAGCACAGCCCTAACACAGAACTTTTCCAGAACACCCAAACTGCCAGGAGAGAGGGAGGGAATAACCCAGAGGGAAGCACTTGCATTTCTGCAGCACAGGTTTCCCAGCTGTTTGCACCTGGATGCAGTCACACACACAAAGCAGCCAAACAGCTGGAGAAAAGCACATCACAGCCAGGCTGGCACATGGAAACAGCAATTTTCCCAAGTGGAGCAGCTCTGAGTAGCCAGCAAATAATGAACAGCAAAATTGGAGGCTAGAGCTAAATAGCCTGGGCTGTGTTAGAGGGAAGAGGAAGCAGGTGGCTCAGAGCAGTGGCAGGGCTGCAGTTTTGGGGATTTCAAAACAAAGATTAAAGTGCTTCACTTCTTTGGTCAGTTCATGTTATTCTTGGGCTTTTCAGCAAGGACTTTGTGTCCGTGGGGAGAGCATTGTATTTTATAGGAGCTTAGTTTGATTTACTGGGCACACAGGTGGAGCAGTGTTTGCTTCTGCAGCTGTAATTTATGATGACTTACAAAGAAAAATGATGTTTCTGTACTTCCCGATGAAGGGCTTAGTGTTGTTTTCACTCTTATTTGTACAAGAAGTTTAAAGTGCTGCTGGGTTTGAACAGTTGAAAGTAGAAGCTGGTGTGAAGATCCAAGCACAGAACCACACAGTCCCCTTGCCTCTCCCTGGGCAGTGAAATGGGCTCCTATTAATTCTCAAATAAAGCAGCATCACTATATTTTTCTCTACCTAGCAAGTACCATTTTACAAATGTACCTAACATTTCCTGCTCGATCTTTATGTCCCAGTCCCTGCAATAATTGAGCTGTCAGGACCATCCTCTCCTCTCATATTTTAACCAGACCTTTTGGCTTCCCTGGTGCTGCAACATGAGTCGTGGACATGATGCCAAACACTTCCCAGCCCCAGCAGCTCAGCTGCAGAGCAAATTTGTGAGAGGGGAAAGCTCTCAGGGTTCTGGGGTGGTTTTGGGGCCAGCTTGGGATGAGCTGAGTCCATATCACAGCCTGGAAGCGTCTGTTCCTCTTACACATCCACAGCAAAATATCCTACAGTGTCTTGGCCTGGGAATGAGGTTGGGAATCCAGAAGCAAAGGTGAGGGGATGATATCCATCCTGCTTCACCACCACGCCCCTCCAAGCCAGGCAGATTCCACGAGGAGAGATGTGCAGTGAAATCAATCCCTGTTATCCCTGCTCTGGTCCCAGTTACCACCATGCAGAACCAGTGTTAGAGCATCCCCAGTGCCCACTGCAGGGGATGCCAGCTCATTTACTGTCTGCTAATTAGCAATGCAGGGCCCGTGCCAGCGTTTATCTCCTTGGAAAGCTCGGACAAGCAGAGCTGAGCCTCTCAGGAGCCCAGCAAAGGCAGAGCTCACCAGAGACCTGCATGAGAGCAGCAGCTGGAGAGGGGCAGGATGCCTGAGGAGGGAGAGGAGGATGAGCTGTGACAGGGAGCCAGGGGGAGCACAGCTCATCCTTCCAGTGAGACTGATGGAGCATGGCAGGGCTGTCCAGGGCCACCAGGAGCCCTCCTGTGATGGACACCTGAGATGGAAACCCAGCCCTGAGCTCGAGCACAGAAACCCAAGGAAATCACCAGCACTGGAGACTCAGATATTCCCAATTTACCCTCACCTTGAGAGTGTCCTCCTCTGACCAAAGAAATGAAATAATGATCATCCAAATGATGTTTTTGGCTGCCTTTTTGCTGTAGCCTGATGCCAGTGCAGTGGCACTGCTGGTCTGCAGAGAGCTCCATGCTGGGCACAGCCTAAGAGCAGCTGTTTGCCCTGGCAGAAGAAAGGGAGAGGAAAAAATTAATGAGCTTCTCTTCAATTCAAACAATTGCTCTGACCAATTTTTACAAAGTATGGCTATAAATAACCAGTTCCCTTCCAAAAAGTCCATTCAAAATGACATTTTGCTCCCTAATACCACAATTAAATGTGATAGTAGAGAAATCTTCTTTTTTTACAAAAACAATTTTGTTAGAAACAATCCTGCCTTGCAAAATAGTTGAATAGTGATAGAAAAGGCATTTTCATTAACAAATTCAGCTGTTCCACCCCACTATGCTGACAAGCTCTTATCAAATGGCATTCACAAGCATTCCCTGGTAGGAATTGTTTGTAGAATCCTCTCCCTGCATTTTCAAAGTCCTTGCAGCTGGATTTTTATCCTGAGTGTCAAAGGAGAAGAGGTTTCTGCAACTGTTCTGGTTGGTCTGGCTGCTTCTCATGTTCAGTTCATTTCCAATGTATAAAATCACTCAGTTAAGAGTGGAAGTGGGAGAAAAGCAGGAAGGGTCTGAAATTGAACTTTTGTGAAAAGTATAGCCTGAATAAAGTAAAAGAAACAACCAAAATTGCATTTTCTGATGGTTATGTGCTGCTGGCCAGTCAGGCAATGCTGGTGGACCAGTCTGCATCCATGCAGCTGGAAAACATCCCTCCCTCTGCCCTGTCTGGTCTGGACAGGATGGCCAAGGGGCAGGATACGGGATCAGGGTTACTGAAATAAAAGAGAACAGATATGAGATAAAGGATCCAAACCCATGGGACAGAAAAACTCATTAGTCCTGCTGCTGTAGGAAATGCTGCAGAGCAAACCCCCAGAAAGCAGCGCTGGGTAATGGGAGCAGGATGCTGTGAAACATGAATCACAGCCTCCAAATGAGAGAGGGGAAGGCAGGACCACACTCTTCTAATATTCTTTCCTGACAGCAGCAGGAATGCTTAGGGGAAAGATTCAAGGAGCTCTTGTACTTGGAGCTCTGCAAAACACTACTGAGCTCTTCAGGGGCAATGCTAAACAAAATTGCAGTCGTTAAAAAAAACTGAATATAAGTGCAGGAGTTCTGATTGGAACCAGGTCTGAACGTAGAGCATGTGAGTTTGGGAACAAGGGGGAGGCACAGGGGGTCTAGAGGTTCATTTCCCAAAGGACTTTTCCTTGACCAGTTCTGGGTTCCTCCATGAGCAGCTCTGTTTAAGCAGTGCTGTGTCACAGGTGAACACAGCTGGGTTTAAAAATTTGGGGCTGATGCATAAAAAGCCATTAGTTTGCCCTAAGGTACATCTTATAAAACTAAAATATTCCATTTGACCACTCCTCAAAATGCAGGCAAGGTTATCTGTACCCTGAACTCACCTCTGGAACTTCCCTAACCCTCACTAGGTGGGAGCCAGGTGTTGGGGAGGCTTCCCCAGGGATAAGGGCACTGCAGCCAATGGTGTGGGGAGCAGTCGAGTCTCCAGTTCCATGAGATTTGTGGAAACAGGGATGGAAATGACAGATCAGATACAGGTGCATGGAGGAGCAGATTTCTGTGACATTCTAATGCCCTCTCACACCTTCATTTCCCATGACTGGGACTCTCTCAAAGTGTAAGAGCAATAGGGGGATTTCAGGATAAAATCCTGCCCTCTTAAGTTCAGGGTGTTTTGTGATTAATCCAAATGGCTTCATTTCAGTGACATTTTGCCAGGCTGTACTAAGATTTGTCAAGTGGAGCTTCCACTTCAGGAGATCCTCTGGTGCCCAACAGTCCCAGGGAGCACTGGGCTGTGTTAGGAAGCAAAGAGAAGCAGGCTCTGATCCCACAGATTGGTGTCTTCACCCAAACAGTTCTCAGAGAACCTGGAATCTGGTTATTCTTTCCTTGGCTGGCTGCTTAGGTTTGCTCTGGCAGTCCTACAGAGTCCCTTTTGTCTCAAATTCCCTGCACTGCAGGAAACAAAGGGTAGAGCTGCTGCTCTCACTGTTTGGAGCCTTTCCTCCACTGCAGTCTCAGTGCCAGGATCAGATAAAAGACAAAGGCAGAAGAATTTATGGGAACATTATCAGCTACCTTTGAAAATAAATCAAAGGCTGGGACTGTGGAAATGACAGTTTGATGACACAGGATTTGGAGAAGGGAGTTTTTTCAAGCCCAGTTGTTTGAATCCTCCATTAAATCCCCTAAATGCATTGTTGTCCCTCAGAAATTGGTGGTAATTTAATTCCACTTATTCTTTCTGTCTCCTGAGCTGTCATCTCAAGCCCCTTTCTTCCCTCTCAGGCCACTGCTCTGTTCCCAGGGCTCGCTGGGACATAACCAAGGCTCCAAGGCTGAACAAACAAGGCCTGAAATAGGACAGTGATTTAACAAAACTGAACACCCAAAGGCCACATCAAGGCCCTGCTGGCTTCAACACACTGCAAACAGCTGGCTAATGACAGAACAGCACCCAGGAGCTCACATTTGAAGCAGAGAAGCCCTGGTTTCCTTAGGAACTAACTCAGCGGCAGGTATTGGTGGTGGCAGGAAGTTCCTCAAGTTATTCATGTCCAAGAACAGCATCCAGAGCTTCACCTTCAACCTCCTGTTTATACCAGAGGCAAATGGGGGCCAGTGGGGCTCCAACAGAGTGAACAGCTCAGGCTTGCAGATCAATTCACACTCAGACATGGATGAGCCATGGGCTCCCTTGACTGCTAAACAGAAGGCACTTACCCTAACTGAGAATTGCCATCTTCACCAGGCCAGCACGGAAATTCAAGGTTAAATTTATCACCTTCAGCTCTGAAGGGTCCTTTTAGGCTCTCACTCAAGCAGCCCTGCACTGACAGCCAGCCAGAGTCTATTGGCTTTACAGGACATTAAGTGTTCTCAGCCTGAGACATCAGCCACTGTCCCTCCAAATGCATCCCTGTTTCTCGTAGAGAGAAGACCCCCAAGCCATCCTGTGGGTTGTCTTATGAAAGAAATCTCTGCCAGAAGCTGGGAGGCCTGGCTGCACGTCAGCTGCACCTCAGCAGTGTTTGTTCAGGGATATTCCCAGTGAGGATGCTCTGGAGTTGTTCCTCCAAGGAGCACAGCACCCTCTCCCCTGCCATATTTCCTCAGCAGGAATGCACAACAACAACATTTACCCTTTGCTTGCTCCAGAGAAATTTCATTTACTGGATTCACCCTCCCCACTTTGTTCATTAAATTGTCTTTTCTTATTTCCAGTGATGAGGCTGTTAGGATGGCACTCATGGATGTGTGCAGAGATTTGAAATGTACCCACTTCAAACCCTGCTCATGAGAGGAGTGGGTAGCGAGGCTCAGACATGGTATGAAAAATAATATGCCAAGCCCAAATGTCAAATATAATCACGGGTGATATTAACCTCCCCAGTGAAAGGAATACATCCCTTTATGAAATAACCTGGCTTTAATGTTCAAGATTGCTACAATAGATTAAAAGGCAGCCCCTGATAAGTTGCCTACACTAAAAGCATCATGGAAATTGAAAACATAATGTACCTCACTTAAGTGATTCACACTATTAATATGTAGAGTTTTCTAAGCTCTAGTTTTATCAAAGTTGAGCAGTGAGAATAAGCGAGGAGTTTGTTTCCTCATTTCTTTTCTAAATAACAAAAGAAAACAGATGCATTTATGTCCAGCAAAGAAAGAAGTAAAATTGTTTCTGAGAAACAGAAGTCAACACCTTGAGCAAAATCCATTCTGTGCTAGGTGGGTGGAAAGGGAAGAGCATCGCTGTTGTGCTGCTCTTTTCCTGAAGAAACCCCTAAAGCTAGGCGAGAGAATTTTAATATTCAGAAGCTGAACTGAACCTGGTGGTGCTTACCCAGGCCAGGCTTCAAACCTAGTAGGTGATGATGGGGGGGAGACACTTCAGAGCCCCACTTCTGCAAGTATGGGCTGAAAAATCTGGTCACCTGCAGGCTGTAAGAGCTCTGCATGAGATAATAAAAAAACTTTGATCAAACCCCCAAACCAGGCACACACTCATCCTTCTCCACACAGACAAAAGGGCAACGGAAAGGAAAGTAGATGCAATAAATATTTAATAATCTTACTCTAGGTTTTGAAGCCAGCAAATGCTAACTCCTAATGTAATGGTGGCCAAGAGAGGTTAAGTGGCTCACTGTAGGATGGAGATGTGCCCACCCGCACCTGCACACCATCACCCACAACTTCCAAACCTCCTGAGATTTAGAAATATCAGACTTCCTTTCAGTTACATCCTCTCATAACCAATTTCAGTGGCAAGCCTGAGGCTGGCTCCAAGAGCTAAACCATCTTGTTTAATCTGCTTGTTGACGCTCCAGATTTAGTGCTGCCAGAGCTGCACCTTTGGTCTACAAAAACATCGTGCAGCTGCTCCTGCTCCCTTAGAGGCTCTTTAATATCTAGGGCTGTTATCTCTTCAGAAATGGTACAGTGTGAGTCCAGAAATCCCTTGCCAGTGCCTCTGCAAGCTGGGGATACAGCTGCCTTAAAGCACCTTTCCAAAAGGCCATGGACACTGGAGATATTGCAGCTTGCCCACGGATTCGATGGCTCTTGTGTGGTGCTCCCAGAACTGTCAAACACCTGTGTCCTGCCCCTCCTGGGACAGGAGAGGCCAAAAGCATTTCCTCAGTGCCAAAATGAGAAGGAAAAAATTCAGCACTCTGTGCCACTGCTGTGTTTCTCACTGCTTTGACAGGACACCACCTGCCTGGAGGGGTTTGAATCTGGCTGTGGAGTGTCACTTTGGTAGCCACTCCTATTTCCAGTTCACCATGGGACCAGAAAAACTGGGGGCTCAAAGTGGAAGAAGACAAAGGTTCTGGGAAGGAAATCCCAGTATCCATAATTATATATGAACAAACAGGTGTTGCAGGTCCAACCATGGAACGTTGGAAGGAACCTTAAAGATCAATGAGGGGGTGCATGGAGGACTTGCTGGTTTTGTACCTGAGAGGCAAAAGGGTTTCAGAAATTACCTCCCTTCATCCCCCTGCCCAGGCTCCATCCAGAAGCTCCCTGCCACGTGATGAGGTTCATATTGCTGCTTCCAAAACTTTGCCAGTGCCCTGGGCTCTATCACAGACTCAGATAAATATTTGTTACATCAGAGAGTCCTTCCCATTTCTCCTGACTGCATTAATGCCTCAGGTACCACCACTCCCAAAGAAATCTTGGATCCTCAAATACCCAACACAGCCACAGTGGCAATGAGGAGGTTGCCAGGGTGGAGCCACACAGCTGGCTCTCTTCACAACTAATTTCACCCCAGGTAATACTCATCAATCTTATACCTTATAGATTTAACCAGGAAAAGAAAAATCTTTGTCCTGTTCCCAACAACTCCTCAGTTTGGATGGAAAGTGTTGCCTTTTGGAAGTGTGAATTATGGAGGAGAGGGACAAAGCAGTGCTGTGCATCCCCAAAGTGCCTGGTGAGGGTCTCACTCTTTAAAATTTGATTCTGAGACAAATAAAGGTCAGACCATTATGGGATTTGTAGCCACAACACCTCATTTGTCTTTATTCCTCTGCTTTGCAGAAAGCTCTTGATATACCCAGAAAATAAGAGTCCCAGTGCACCAAAGTGATTTTGAGCTGCAATAGCCTGTGAAAAAAACTCATGAAGCATTATCACCCATTAACATCACAGGACAGGAAAGGCTGGGGGAAAGAGCTGGAACCTCTTTGGTTCTCCTTTCCCTGAACTGGATGGCTAAACCAGAAGCATTCAGGGTGAATCCACCAAAGAAAATCTTGTCTTTGTATTTAAGTGGATAAACATAAAGGTCTGAGGGAGGCTACTCCAAGCTGAGGAAGATTTACTCATCTCATCTCTCTGCCTGTAAGTGCACCCAGCACGTTTCAAGCAGAATTTCACCATTTCAGTTTCTGCAGGGAAGGCTTCAAAGTGATCAAACAACACAAGAGCTCTCAGCACCCTCTCTCCTTCCTGTCTGCAGCAAAAATCATATTTGCATTTTTTCTATGGATTGTTGTCGTCAAATTGAAATCCAGGGATGGAAAATTGGATCCTGCTGAGTTCTGATGACTTTTTTTTCTTGTATCTAAATTTCTGATGGTCGAAGCTATTGAGAAAAACTCACAGTGACTTCAGCAACGAAAATTGGACCCTGCATTGGGAAAGGGATGGGAAGAACTGTCAGTTCAGCAGCTTACCAAAAATATTATCCCAGATGAAAAAAATTCCCATGTTCAGGTACATTTCTGCCTGTCATTTTGAGATCCATCCTTTTATTTATAAAGAGAGAACCTGCTGAAGCTTAACATGTTCTATATGGGAGCCACGTGTGGCTTTTTGACTGCTCAATACCATTAATAACCAGACATTACAAATTCAAAATGAGCCTGTATGGAGGCCTCCCCTCCTCTGTTTTTATTCTCTTTAAAAGTCTCTGGCATGTCTGCCCTGGGGACCACAAAACACAATAAAACATATTCTGCAGCTAATTCACACTAACTGTCATCATGAGGCATTTAACAGGCAACGTCAAGACAATGTCCATGCAGCTGGAAGTGTCTCCACTTGCTGTCTTTCCTAATCAAGAATTAATTCATCTTTCTTCTCACAACAGAGCATGAGCTTTCTCCTTTCCCACTTTCCAGGCCATTTGTCATTGAAGATTACTCCAGATCTATGGCACAGTTTTGCCAGGGCAGGCAGGGTTAGTGGGTTATTTTTCCTAAGGAACAGTGCTGATAGGTCCTTACCCTCTCTCAGTTCTTTGGAAATTCCCACATTTCCCTGGTTTGTGTTGGTGCCTCTTGAGTGACCTGGTAAATGCAGCCCTCCAAGCTGTGCAAGCACAAAAAAGTGGGTCAGAGTCTGCAGCAATTACAGGAAAAAATACGGGAATGACAGTTCCAACTTTCAAATTATTCACCAGAAAGTAGGTCTGCTCCTGGCTTCCTCAGGAATTACTTTCCCTCCCACAAATAAACATTCCTAGCCCACTCCTCAGAGCATTGACTAAACCAGCACTGGGTATTATATAAAAAGGAAATAATTGAATTAATGACAAGACTACAGTAAGGTGTAAAATTCCTCTACCAAGACAACTCATTAAAGCGACTGATTCTATTTTTCACCCTAAAGATCTCATGGGAAGGGTCAGGAATACATTCATATTTCCTCCTTCCATTCTGAGCCAAGAAATGCAGAAACATCTCCACATGGGAGGGCAGCACTCTGCAGAAAGCAAACCCAACTTCTTCCCGGTTCAGCTCTAGAGAGAACTGGGAAACTCAATGCACAAAGACCCAAAAGGCAGAGAGCAGTTTGCATCTCCCTTTTGGTCTGCACAAATTACAACAGACTTCTTTTGTGGGTGGTTCATAGCTAACTTTGTTTTTTAGTTTCAAGGAGAGGAAGGAGTCCTCTTGCTCAGAGGTACAAAGGACTGTGCTCGAGTCATTTGGGGAGTGTGAGGAAGAGCAGGGCTCTCACATCATGACAGTATTTTACTCTTGACCAAAAACACTTTAAGGAAAACATTAAAACTTTGACTTGGGTCCATCCCTGTTATGGCTGGAGGGATCTTCCCATGACTTTCCTTGACTTTCAGCAATTAATTCTGAATTCAGGGTAAGTAAATCCTCAGGCAGACTCAGGTTAGCACGGAGGAGAAATCCTAACATAAGTGAAGGTGTGAATGCTGGATGGTGTCTCCTGCTTCCCTCCTGCCTCTGGGAAACTGAGAGCAAACTCACTCCTGACCTTAGGATACTCAGAAGAGGGATTTGCCCCTTCTCCAGCACCATCCCAGTGAGCTTGTTGAACACATAAAAGCAGTGATGCTGCTCCTCTGAAGTCAGTGATTTTGCCAGTCCTCTCACTTAATAAATGATAGATTTTCTCGTTTTACCAAGATAAAATCTATGTGCACATATGTAGGTCATGAGCACGTCTTTCTCCACCTTCCTTGGCTCTGGGCACAGTACAATCAGAATTAATGGCAATAATAATAAACTCCTTTGGAGTTTAACGATTATTCATTAGCAGGAGTACATCAGTTCTGCAGTCTCCTCTCCCCTCGGATGCCTGACACTCTGGGCTGCTCTGTTCATATTTAAGAGAAACAATCAATGAGCACCGTGCAGTCCTGGCTTTCTGGGCTGTTAATCTCTCCATTACTGAGTTAGGCACAGTCCCCTCGGCTTCAGCTGAATCCCTGGGCCAAAGAAAAGAGCCCACACAATCAAACAAAATCTCAAAGGTAAGCAGTGGGTGGTAGAAGCGTCACCAAACTGCCTCTCCTGAGAAGAGCAATGTCCTGTGACAGCAGGAATGTGCTGGTGACAAGAGGACACCTGGGGCAGGTCCCTCATTACCTGCATCTTCCAGCACAGAGATGAAGAAGCTGAGAAGCCACATCCATATCCCAAAACCTTCCTGGGACCCTGAGTGATCAGAGTAGGGCAAGAGCAGGGTTGAGAAGTCACCACACCTCCACAGGGTCCTTGCTCCACCATCCAGCGACTTAGGCAAGAACCAAAGTGAGGGTTGAGACCTCAGGAGGCAGTGGGAGGAGCTCCAGCAACCTCAGTGGGACGAATATTTCACTGGGAGGGACTTGGACAGCCTGTGGGCCTGTAACTCAAGGGTTTCATCAAGACCTGAAGATCATCCTCTGAGCAGAACATCTCACCTGATTCCAAAGCTTTCCTGGCATTTCCATTGGGGTGCACACCAAGGTAGGGAGAGCATCCTGCTGGTGGAGGGCTCCAAGCTCGCTCTCTCTTCTCTCTCCTCTCTTTTTGGCTTCTGAATATAATTCATCCAAGCTTTTATGAGGCAATTCACATCCAGATTTTATTAGAAGTGGAAGGCCCTTTTATTTCCTCAGTGTATTCAGCACACAGAGAACTGGTGCTCTGGTTAATTTTATTTCTGTGCTTTCTGTGTTTTAATAATGATCTCCCCAGGTCCATTCAGCTCTGAAAAGGTGGGGGAGATGGAGAGATATGAGTTGGAATAATGTAATCATGTACTGCACACAGAAAAATACTGGTTAAAGTGAAGTGCAATGAATATGTGACTGAGGCAGAGACATAAAAAACTGCTTCAAGTATAAAATCTGATATATTTGCACACCTACCAGGCATGGGCATACAATCTCAAAAAAAAAAATAATAAAGCAGATAAGATGTCAAGAAGAAAGTAAAATCATATAAAAACTTACTTTTATAAAAAAAAAAATAGTCCAGAAGTGCAAAAACAACACACACATAAAGCTCTGGGACCACATTCTATGTGGGTTGTTTTATTTTTACTGGCTTTTTGAAACCAGATAAGACTATGACTTACTCAAACAAAAAAAATATCTTCCTGTGACACAGAGTATTTGGCTGTGGGTGCCAGTATGAGATGACACAAAACTCCAAACTCATATGGGCCAAGGCTTGTCCTTCTGGTATTCTTTTCATCCCCCAGCTGAGCTCTCCCCTGTCCCTGCAGCTGCCTGATGGAGGATTTTGAATCAAAAACATTTCTACCATCCACTGCACCACTCCTCCTGTGCCAAAGACTTTTCCAAGTGCATCCAACCAGATTGGAACACCAGGCAGACCCCGTGGTGGCTGTTTGGGGCTCACGTAAAGGCAGCCAGGCTTTATAAGCCTTGATTAAAACCCAGTGAGGGTTTCAGCTCCATTTTAACATCATTCCTTTATCTGATACTCACAGACTGCATGCCATTAAGTGAATGTGTTATGGTTTCTGGGGGATGCACACAGTGCAGGCATTGAGAGACTCAGCAGTGAGTGGTTCCTACAGGCCACGTAATGGGAAAATTAAAATCTGCCTGTCCTGGACACGGAATTCCCCTGGCAGGGTCAAGGAAATTAATTTTAAATAAGTGGGTTTAAACACCAAAGAATCTCCCTCTTGTTTGGGCTGGTTTTTTTCTCACATGAAATCATCCTGCCAGCAGCACCTTTGCAACTGGATTTGAAAAAAATAAACAAAACACTGGCACAGGTTGCCCAGAGAAGCTGCTGATTCACCATCCCTGGAAACAGTCAAGGCACGGTTGGAGGGGGCTTTAAACAACCTGATCTAGTTGATGATGTCCCTGCTCATTCCAGGGGGTTGAAACTAGAAGACCTTTAATGCTCCCTTCCAACTCAAACAATTCTATGATTTTTATGAAATTTCAAAAGCTTCGAGTTTGCCCAGCTGAAAATGTAAATGCTGATAAAGGACAGGCTGGGAAGGCTCCTGTCTTTCCCTGAAAACCTGTGTATTGCTGCCAGAGAGGAAGGTGCAGCTTTCAGCCGGTTCCTAAGGAAACAACAGAGGTGAAACTGGGTGGTGGGGCTGTGGCAGGGCCCCATTGCAGAGTTTTGGGGTGCTGGGGACCAAGGGCCCCCAGAAAGCCCCACAACCTATTGAGATCCTTGCACAACCTGGTTGAATCAAACCTGAGGTCAGCCCTGCTGCTCCAGCTCCTCCTGGAGGGAGGGAGGGAGGACTGATGTTCCATCCCTGCCCTGCATTTGCAGAGGTTGACAAGCACCATTTCTCTTGTTTTTGAACAAAATGCAAAATCTCTGTGGAGACCCCCACCCCGAGTTTTGTCCCTCATTTTCACTGTCCACACCCTCCTGCACCCAGAGAGCCCAGGAGCTGAACAGGAGCATAATTTCTAACATTCAGCAGAGTAATTAATCTCAACAGCAAGCGCTGTCCACTTTTTCCCGGTAATTCCTTTAAAGTGGGAGGTTAATTCCATTCAATGGAGCTGCCCTTCACCGCTTAGAGAGAGACAGGCTTTGAACATCCCCGAGTGAAGTGGCTGTGGCACAAACCTTCCTCCTCCTCCTCCATCTGCCCTGACCCCTGCATCCCCTAGGGAATGCCACACGCCAGAGCTGTGTGATCCTCCCTCTCGAGGCTGATTAGCCGGAGCTGGAGGGTTCAGGGAGGTGAGAGCATCGGCATCCTCTCGCTGACGTTTGATCGCCGGCGGCTGCCGGTGCTCCCAATTAGCCTGGAAACGCTGCCTCCGGCTCACAAATACTTTTAAAAAAATGAAGTTTGACGAAAAGCCGCCCGCGTTGCCTTTCTTTGAGCCTCTCTGCCGTTTCAAAGCCTTTGAGAGTAGCTGAGGACAACTTTTATAGCCGAGAAGGGCCCATTTGAGCACCGACTCGTTAGTGCTGTGGCTGTACCGCGAGCGGAGCCGCAGAGCATCCATCAGCCCACTTACAGGGAGCACTCCTGAACACCAGCAAGCGTGTCAGGCTGGGAAGTTACCTCTGAGGGAGCCACCAAAGGGCTTTTCAAGCAGAAAGGTCACCCAGCTCATCTGCTTCCAGGGGAGCTGATTAGAGCCTGCGTTTCGGGAGCTGCGGCACCCCGCAGCCAGTCCATTCCCTGGCTCTTTTTCCTCCCTTTGCTCCCAGTAATGATCTGCAGCTCGTCAGAGGGGGCTCAGCGGGGGAGGACAGCAGCAGCACTTATTTTAATAACATTCATGAGCTGGCTTTCCAGGCTGCAGCTTGGTGAGGGATCTGATGAACATCGGGAGGGAAGATTGAGAGAGAGACCCTGGCACAGGGTGCCCAGAGAAGCTGTGGCTGCCCCACCCCTGGAAGTGTCCAAGGCAAGGTTGGAAGGGGCTTGGAGCAACCTGGGATAGTGGAAGACGTCCCTGCCCTTGTCAGGGGAGTGGGACTGGATGAGCTTTAAGGTTCTGCAGGATAAGGCTGGTTGTGCATCCTCAATCTTCTCTTTGAGAAGTCAACATTAAAAACATCACCTGGGGCATTCCCCTGAGCAGTGATTCCAGCCTCAGGCCTGCAGTGGGAAGGTCCCATGTTTCTGGCAGGGCTGGTGTATTTCAAGGTGTCTTTCTGCACAGGGGAGGTTTTGGGGCAGTTCTGCTCAGTTTCAGTGTATTTTCCAGGAGTGGCTGCACTCTCGGCTCTAAGTGACCACAGCAGACCTGCTCCAGCTGCAGGTGGTCAAGGTCCTTGACCTCAGGTCAGGGTCCCTACAAAGGAGAAATCATCACCAATGTGATTGCATAAGAGTTAGGAAAAGCATTTCCACTGAGAAAACTGAGGGAGTATCTTTAGTTATTACCTATTGCAATTTAGCATGATTGTTGAAGACATCTGACAAAAATAGTGCCAGAAACATTGGCAAGCCTATCTCCATCCAAAACCAAAATGCATCACAGCATTAACCCAACTTTCATGGATTAGCTAAA